>JAAAIY010000025.1:0-50743 GCA_016098105.1 Actinomortierella wolfii
CAGTGGGTCTAAGAGTCCGTGGCAGATAACAGAGCAGGCAGAAGATCAGATAGGTCCAGGGGTGGCGGCAGTACCATCCTTTTTTATTTATTTATTTATTTTTTTACGAGCCTCTTCTCTTTTTTTGGACTACTCTAACGGAGGAAAGGGTGCGTCTTCCTTTATTTTTTCGCGATTTCTAAAGGCAGGGGATTTCATTCGTTAGCGCGCCAGTCGTAATATACGTTGTGTGGCTGTCCGACATTAATGGATATAG
Organism: Actinomortierella wolfii; assembly: GCA_016098105.1. Classification (NCBI taxonomy): domain Eukaryota; kingdom Fungi; phylum Mortierellomycota; class Mortierellomycetes; order Mortierellales; family Mortierellaceae; genus Actinomortierella; species Actinomortierella wolfii. Next base: position 257 of record JAAAIY010000025.1, read on the forward strand.
AATACTGAAGGTATCTTGGTGTAGACTCGAAACCAGTCTAATTAGTGTTCTTCAACTACTTAGAATAAGATGAACGTGACAGCATCTCACAGTGATAGGGGGGAGTGCTACATTATTTTTTTCTTTTTTTCACAACTTGCCAAAGTGGTGGTCGTTATCACCCTTACTGCCCAGTGGCAGTTAGAACTACAGTAGACATATTCTGTGCGACCCCTTTAAGAGCAATTCTTTTCTTCCCTCCTTAACCTAACATTGATAGCTGTCACTATCGGCAAACAAAACGGATCCCCAAACTCGAAATGACGTTCAGATGTGAGCGATGATATTAGTCTCCCAGTTATACAAAAGAATGAATTGCCACGGATAGGATGAGATGACAAACTGAAATAGCCATATTTTCTAATTACATCCATATTCGAGTATACTTCAAGTCCGAGATCTAATGCTATAGCCAACTACACAAGCATCAGACATAGGACAAACAGATGTGCGTCTTTGAGCACGCAGATGCTCCCCTGTAAGCAATCGAAAGTAGCAAACCCCCATGGTGCGTCTGAAGAAAATATAAACGGTATCTCTAAACAGAAGCCACTAATGTAAAGGAGCGTGTTTAAGTACGTTGCAACTGGTCACAGGCCAATGAGATTCATGAAAAACGGAGAACCCAAAAACATATACGTTCGGTGGATAGAAAATATATAGTCTGATGGAGTTGTAACTATCAGTGTAGCAGCTTGGAACTCAAGGAAATATACCCTGGTTGAAATTCCTACAGTATATCGAAGGTGATCCCAACACGTTATGCTCATAGTTAGAATTAAACATCGAGGTGGGTATCACAGCCACCGCTCTTGATTATATTGGGTAGCTCAAGGATAGGTGATCAGTCTCGGCCGTGTAGCTCATGAAGCCAAGTTTGTGTGCTTGCACCAGACAGTTATATCGCCCTCGGAGCAGTAAGCAAGGAATGGTGCTGATGTTACACATCTTTTGATATCCTCGTTCTCTTCTAGGCCCTCCTTTTTTTTTTTTTGTCGGAAAAGTTTGGAATGGATATATGCAGCTCGTACTCGCAGCGCCAGAAGATTCCTACAGGAGGTCGTCTGTCATTCAACTGTTGAGCAATTTGTTTGGTTTAGTGGTTTAGGTTTATAGACGCCTAGTGTAGGAGCTTGAGTTGCTTTGGGTACAGTACAGTGAAGTGCTTATGCAGACAACTTGCCAGAATGGGTTGACACTATCGAAAGAAGGGATAGCAAGTAGTGTTGATAGTAATAACTGGAATAATAGTACGATGTATAAGCGGTGTTGGTTGCCTGGTTTATATGGTTGCAATGTTTTCCACGTTAGACCTAGGGGAGTTTTTACAGCATTGGATAAATTTTACTTTGGTCAAATTTGTTTTCACCCTCGTCTTTTAATTTTAGGCAGCTTTTTTCAGAAGGCTGTTAGCGGTATCGAAATCGCCGAGTATACCGAGCTGCAGGATGTACGCAGTCAAGTAAACGACTCTCGCAACAGAATCCTTTTGTGAGAGTACAAGTATTATTTGTTAAAGTTCTCACTTTGGAGTGGAAGTTAACTCGTTCGGGAGTAAGAATGCTAAGCCACAGGCCAGAGAGGCGTGTTTCTTTGGTTCCTGACGGACCATGCGCGAGTAGTGCTGATCTTTTTGTAACCTGCATTCTCCGCCCAAACGAGATCTCTTACTCTTCTCACCCAAAGCATCAATACTTCCTTGAATTACCCTTCACAAGACCTTCTCTCCACCACTACCTTCTACATCTTTATTGGCCAAGCCATCCCTATTCATTAATTCTTTGGTTGTTCGTGCTACTGCATGTTCGGAATAGCCCTCCTGATCAGTTGCCATATTCAGTAGACCCTCCGAAGTCTCCGAGGTAGGTGCATATTGGACATTCTGGCTCGCTGGTAACCACAGAGAGAGGGGGAATCAAGGATAAGTAGGATATAGACTCTGGCCCCCTCGATGGCCAGTAGTTCTTGTTTATCTCTAAAGCCAATTGTACTAACCCTGGCGCTTTGTCTTTTTTTCGACTAACTGAATGCAGTAAGAGCCGAGCCTTTGTTTAATTTCATCCAACGCTCTACGGCTCGCACTTGTCCCTTGTGGCTGATCCAGTTCACCCTCCAATATGCAGAATCCAACGAAGCGGCTGCTGTTGGATAATACAGCATTTTCATGCGTCTTTTGTCGAGTACGGTATCTCAGTACCACGCCGCTCTTCAGGACGGCAGAGTTGCACACCAGTAGTTTGACAGGCGGCCAATGGACAGCAACGTCTGGCAGGGCAAGCCTGCAGCATTCCGTCGGAGTGCGATCTCGGAGGTCAACCTGGGACCGTTCTCACTTGTCTTCGCGGAGGACCTGTTTGGTACCCTCGCGATACGCCACCACAACCACTGCACGATCCGACAACACCCTTGTCAGACGCCTTCGCGCAGGATTACAGAAGGCATTGTCGACGGGTGATATGCCGTCCACATCACGCTTTCACGTTGGGTCTATTTCAGCAGCTACCCGGATGTACTTGCTTTCTCAACAACGCTACCTTTCTGTCGCGCCTACTCTGCGCGACGAGTACGCTTCCACTCAGTCACTAGACACACCTGCATCAATACCACACACCTCGTCTGACCCCTCTACAACAAAATCAACGTCTGGCTTGACCCACCCACAAGCACAAAGGCCGCTGAAAGAACAGATCGAAGAGGACCCCCGGGATCTATTCTGGACTCTGTTTCCGAGAGTGGAAGCCCCGGAAGAAGTGGAGCGTAGAGTAGCTCTGCGCATCCAAAGGCATTCGCGCGGTAACAAAGCGGAAGATCTTCTCAAAAAGTCGTTGTACCTTCGCCGGCCAGTCGCCGAGTGGTGGAGCCAGTATGAGGGGTTGTCCCGGCGATGGAGATCACTCAATAATCCTGTCCAGCACCTGCAGGCGTCTTCGTCGATCGGAGAGGCTGAATTTGTGCATATGGTTGAGAGCCTGAAACTGTACACGGCATCACCCAAACCAGCAGAGCCAGGTTACACGCACCCTCAGGATACTGACCGCAAGTTCAAGCTTGAGCAGATACTGAATGACACTCACGCCTTTTTGTCATTGGATGCCACCGAGGTGTACCGTGAGTTGTTTAGAACTGTGAGATTCTGGAGAGAGCAAGATCAATTGTCCTCCTGGGTGAAGCGGATCCGCGAAGGCATTGCGACGTCACCTCTCTACCCAGATCCAGAAGCAAGGTTATCACGATATCACCAACTCATGGATGCCTTGGCGAAGGAGAACGAATTGAGCCTATTGGAAGCTTGCTTTCGCTCGATTGGCAAGGATCTGAAGCTTGAACAACTGACGGTGAACACTTACAATGCCTTGATCCGAGGATATCTGAAGACACGCAACACTCATCGAGCGACAGAGTCTTTTCAGGAGATGATCGCTAAGGGAATTCAACCGTCATGCTCGACTTTTAACATTCTCATCCAAGGCTACTTGGCTAATCGGGACTTTTTGTCTTCTCAACGTGCACTTGAGTCGTTGCTTTTGAGTAATGTCCGACCTGACATTGACACGTTCAACAACCTAATGGCGGGCTATTTCAACGCGGGCCAGTATGATATCGGCTATGGCTTTTACAAGGGACTCAGCGAATATGGCGTAGTGCCGAATGCGACCACCTACTACTACCTTATGAAGTCATATATGCAGCGGCGTGAAACCAATCGAGTCGTCGAGCTCTTTTTACAGATGAAGCATTCAGATAATGCCGACATGCATCCCACAGCGCGCGCCTATCGATTGTTAGTCCAGGCACTTGTCCAAGATGGTCGGATAAGCGATGCCCTAAAGGTCCTGCAAGAGATACGATCCGACCCGGGTGTTGAGGAGACAGCGACGATTTACAATGTTGTACTGAACCACTACGCGAAGCGGCAGGATGGAGTACGTGCACGACGGGTGTTAGACTGGATCCTGCAGCGACGGCTCGTTCCCTCCCAAGGTTCCTTCAACCCACTCATCCAACTGTACCTCGAGACGGGCGAATATGACCTTGCCAAAGAGATGACGACCATGATGATTGAGCATGGTGTAGCACCTTCGACGGTCACGTACAACCTCTTGATCAAGTCGACCAAGTCTCAGGATGGAAGACGTCAAACAAAGTTTGAAAAGGAAGGGCTCCAGTCCGCTCTTAACTTGTATCGGGAGATGGTACAGCAAGGACTTGAGCCAGACGTATGGACCTACAACATTTTGCTGGATCTGATGGTGCGCCAACTTACTCCCAGAAGTCGCGAGTACAGTCATCAGTATAACAAGGGCAACAAATCACAGCTGCGTAACAATCGAAGGGGTGATGCGGCCCAAGCGGCGGCGAATCGTCAGATACAACAGCAGGTTATGCTGATGGAGGAGTTGCTGCTTAAGATGAAGACGGCAAAAATCCGACCAGATCACGGAACTTATGGTACGCTGATTCACCATTATGTGCTGCTTGGCAACATTGAGGCGGCAGAGATGCTTTTCCATGACATGATCAAGGTACATGGAGTGACACCAAACCCATATATCTGCAACACACTCCTGAACGGATTTGTTACCGCCGGTGAAATGGACAAAGCTCTTGAGTTGTTTCGACGTATGCCGAAGAAGTATGGTGTCGACCCAACTGCCACCACATTGACAACTCTGATCAAGGGCTATTGCCACCAACATGATCTGGCCGCCGCTCAGATGTTTGCCCAGCTCTTGCAAGAGGACCCACGTCTTGAGCTCGATCAATATAGCATTCACATGTTAATGCACTTGGCCCAAAAGTCTCAACAGCCAGGCCTGGCTCTCGACTTCCTGGAGATGATGCGAGCAAGAGGGATCGAGCCCGACAAAGTCACCTACACCACTCTCATCAACGCCTTGTCAAAGCGCCAGGAACAGACTTCCCCCACAACCTCATCCTTGCAAAAGCAACATCCCGATGAGTACTACCCCACCCAACAGCGCACCACGCGCCAGTCATCCCCGTTGCGCCCGACGGAGTACGATCACTATCCCGACAATCGCAATAGTGATGAGACAGCAGCTGCTGTTGACAAGTTCTTGAGTATGGTGCAGCAAGAAAAGTATCCAATTCATCACACGGAAATCACAACAATCCTATCAGCTTATTTCCGGTTGGGCCGGCCAAGAGCGGCGATTGAGTTTTTCAGAGCCAGTGTCCGCAAAGCCGATCCTAAAGTCAGCACGTCCAACTGTGGAGCCCTGATTTCTGGTTTGTTGCGACCCGAGTTTGGCCGGCGATATGATGGCACCGTTTTGAACTTGTACTCGAGAATGCTGACAGTGACTCGATCTAGGCTACAGCGAGAGCAGGAAGGCGGGGAAGGAATGGATAGTGGCAAAGTGGTAGACGACGATGCCAAGGAACGATCATTACCACCTGTGCATGGCCAGTCGGATACCAAGGGTACCTCTACGTCCGAAATAACAGATGACCAACAGCGGCAGCAGCAAAACTGGTCCTTGCCCGAGTCGACGGTGAGTCAGCGATCAGCACTGGCTGGGCTTGGTGGCGTGTCCATTTCCGTTATTCGTGATTTGATGGTGTCGCGCGTGGCGGATGAAGAGGATTCAATGGAGAAGTCGGCATTTGTATCAGATGCATCCACTATATCCACCATCGTCAATCGCCACCGTAGCAGCGTGTCAAGTGGAGAAAATGGCCAAAATCTCATCCAAGTGCTGGAACAGATTGCTAGTGGCTTTGGATCTCGTTGTTATGAGAAGCAGGTCCCTATCACGGATGAAGAAAAGGCAGCAGCAACTTCAGAAGTGATTCCTATCGCTGCTTCCTCCATGGTGTCATCCACATCAAAAACATCCTCCGCCCCTGCGACGACACTTGTCGAATCCGATCAAGACAATGGAGCATTACCTAGCCTGGATTTGATCACGATGCGGATCCTGATCCGGGCGTTCAGTGAAAGACAAGACTGGTCGATTGTAGCGCAGCTGTGGAAAGATTTGATGTCACTTCCAGTCGAGCAGTTATACCCACACGAGATTCCGTTTGAAGTCATAGGCTTGGCTTCGCAGGCCTTTTACCGTATGGCGGCCAAGCTACACGCCGCTGAACAGCATCGCCGTCAAGTCGAGCCAACCTTCAGCCAATGGACTGGGCCGTTAACAGAGGAGAAGCGTGAAGGTGACGCCGTCTCGGGCAAGGAAGGGGAGGAGCATTCGCCTACTAATTACAATGATGGTGATCAGGGCAGCAGCAACAGCAACAGCGGCCGACAGCGTGTCGTACAGGCCCAAGAGTACATGGCTTTGTCGCATCAACTATTGCGTCAGATCTGGCTCCAAAACCCAGTGCGTGGTTCTGCTTGGAGCATGAAAATTTATGGATATGACATCTTTGGTGCCAAGTCATCGCCATCATCATCATCATCATCACCATCAGCTTCTTCGCCTAATGCGAGGCAAAAGCAGTCTCGCCGAAAGGAAAGTGCTGCCTTTGGAAGGCGAGCCAAAGGAGCTGACACCAAAGCTCAGCGAGGTGATTCCTCATTCCAGCAACAAGCATCCTCATCTTATTAGACCGACAAAATAATAAAAAGTGTTTCCCGTTGGTGTTCTTGTAATAAGCTGGATTGTGAATGGAGATTTACTCAATCCAAACATTCTCGGTGTATCTTTAAGAAATTTTACGCTGTCACTACCACCCTTTATTGTTCATTAACGGAAGTGAAGCTCGTGATTATGATCTCCTTGACAGTTAATGCTCGTCGTTGCTCCAGTAGATGACTCCTCGGACTTTGAATCCTGTCGCGAACAGCTCACGGAGACTTGGCCCGTGCGAGTTTATAGAATCTCCCGAAGATAAGGGTCCAGGTGCGTAGGTACTGAAGGAAGTCTGGTCAATTGTATCCTCGTACATTGTGGCGGAGTGCTGTCATAGTGAAGAGGACGTGAAGCACTACGTCAAATGAGCAGGGGCGACTTTTTCACACTGGTCAGTTTTATTAGAGCGTATGTGATGCTCCAATGGCTTCTCACATCAGCTTTCGAAATCAGTTCTGATTTCGGACAAAAGTACGCGCGGTGTGTCCTTTTACTCTCTCTCGGTGAAGATGATGGCGGTGTCTACAGCAGCTTGAATCTCCGACAATGTCACGCCCCTGCTTGATGGACGACCTCTTCTATATATATTTTTCCTTATCATTCCTTACGATAGCATTGATTGTACTATTGCACTATACTCATTAATACCATTAATACCATTATGTCTCTCATTTGGATCTATTCGCCTTTCAGAGTCTGTTAATTATTGTAGTTTTATTCCATTTCGACGTCTCATAATCCTTGTCACTCATTTTTTTTTTTTTTTTACGGGTGTTTGAAGTTTGTTAACACCAAGGGCTATTTGTGGCTCCTTTGCAGTGTCCCCAGTATTTTTTGGGTTTGCTGGTTGCCGAGTTTTCGTGTACCTTGGTATTTTAGAGATCATGGATAGGGGTTTAGCCAATATTGTGGACAGTGCAACAATCTTATTACATAAACTGTTTGTGTAACGTGCCACAAGCAGCCTTACCAGAACTTCCGCGTACCCTAGTGGTGGTATAGAAAGTCGAATCATCCTTCTTCTCACACTCTGGGAGCTTTTTTTTTCTCGTATATGCAGGGGACGGCTATTAGTGCCAATGAGACATTATCTGTCTTTATTTGTACGTGTTATTTGACATTTTACATTCAACATGAGGTACATGAACTAATTTTTTTTCAAGCATGTTATGTCTTCTTATTCCCAAAATCCCCATGGTACCGCGGGCAATTCTGTGACAAAAAGGACTTTAGAAAGAAAACGGCCTGGCGGCGATAGTTTTACAATTGGTTTCTGTATAGTATTGGTCGTGTATAAACACTAGAAGGGAAATGGTATGAACAATATGTAAAGGAGAATCTCCCCCTTCAAAGTGTTCCTACGGTATGGAAAGATTCCCCTGGAATGTCGCCTATCCGCATTTGGTTGAAGTAGAGGAATCATGTCATGAAGAGAAAGAAAGAAAGAAAGAAAGAAAGAGAGAGAGAGAGAGAGAGAGAGAGAGAGAGAGAGAGAGAGAGAGAGAGAGAGATGAGAGAGAAGGCTTTGCTGCTTTTGCATCGGTGACATCAGGCGAAAATGGCAGCAAGGGATATATGCACCTAGGGGTCAGATGATGTGTGAAAGGAAAGGTAATGTTGTTGCATCAAGACACCTTCTGATCCAATATAATATTGGCGTCTTACACCTTACACTCTTAGCAAGCTCTTTATTTTCATTGAAATTTTCCTTGAAGCTCTGAATTTCCTTTTCAGTGTTATGAAGGTGGCGCAAAATCATTCTAGGCAACTCAGACTGTACCCTGTATTCCATCTATTTAAGCGTAAAGGCTATCATTAGGCTGGAGAGAGACGCATTCTCACACGGATATGGAGTAATATTGCCGTTTTCTTTGATGGTTGGTATCACGTCCCACATTGTCCTAGACGTGGGTCTTCCTTTATTGTACTGCATCAACTTTTGTTTGTAGTGATTCTTTGCTCATAGCCATCTGCATCAGCTTTTGTAAATTTGCCAATATGAGGTATTTAAATGAAAGGATCTTACTGGGTAAATTGTCGAGGAAAGGGGAGTAGGCCAGAGGAAGGAAAAAAAGAGTATAGTAGCACTACTACTGTTGGACACTCAAAAACAAGGGAAAAATGAATAACGGTGGAGAAAAGGAAAAGGGATTGTAGGTAAAAGAGGTGGATCGAAGCCTATTTGCTTGGGAGCAGGGCTTGTTGAGGATGTCAATATAGTGAATGATGTTTGTTTTCGGTTGTCCAATTCTCTCTTTCCACAAGGTGGCTCAACGAAAAAAATGACGTGAAACGGGTAGCTCAATCAAACTTTGGTTGAGCAACAGTGCCTTCTGGAATCTCTGTTTCATGAACAAGCGAAGACTCCTTCACAGGGGGCGATCCATGGACAGCGTTCGACTGGGCAGGATTTGAGTGTGGGATGTCCTGGGGTTGAGGGTGCTGAGATCCTACGGGTGTCGTTGTCTTTCCTGCCTTGGATAGTGCATAATCGCCTGAATCGAAGTACTTGCGCTCCTACTCGACATGATAGGTGATTGGGTTTCATAGCATGAAAGGAAAAGAAAGAATAGTGAGTAGGCTGCTAAGCACATACTACTCAAATACACAATGCTAACGCGTTCAAAGGGATATCGACAGCACACTCCTGTTCCTGCACATCTGGCTTTATAACAGAAAGAAGAGCGTGACGGAGTAACAACAAAACAATCGCCATAGAGACCGATCTTTTCTTTTTGTCACTGATGTTTGTCGTCTCTTTTGCTATTTTCCGTCCTCGCTCCATATTCACGGTTGGTTATGAGAAAGGGAAGTAAGGCTACAAAGAACACACCTTCAACTTGTGGCCGAGCAGATCTTTTCGTGGAGGGAGTTTGCCATACATCTTTTGCAACTTTTTTTCCTGCTCACTCAACGACTATTAATAGACAGGATAAAAAAAATGGGAAGCGTTCCCAAGGGTAAGTAACCATGCGTTCAACATTTTCTCATGCTTCGTGCGAGTTCTACTGATTGCTACGCATGGTGCGACAACTGGAGAAAGACGCCATGCATGCTTCTTCACTTGTATTTTATTGTCTTCCATAGATACCTGCGTTGGTGCATCGGTGCTGTTGCTTGGGTTGAGTGGCGAGCTCATGGCGATGTGGTTGAACGTAATGTGTGTGGGGAAAGAAAAGAGAAAGCTGGTTATACGATATACGAAATTAGAATAAGGCTCTCGCGCAATCGCTGAGATATTGCGTCACCGAAACTATGAATGGGTATATTCTTTCATCACTTACCAGGCTTATTATGGATACTACCCCATTTGGGGGCTGGCCGCACACGCGTCCGATCAGGCATGTACGCCTACGGAGCTTTGTGAAGTTGTCGCAAGCGCAAGTCAACAGGCGCTCTGTGCAACATCTACACACGGTGCACATATTTCTATGTCTGGTTCAGTAAACAATCTCTGTCATGATAGAACTGTACTAGAGGATTTCAATGAACACAGATCCCATGGAAAACAAATCTATTATATGTAGTTATCATTCAGATATTTCATGACCTTCAGTTTTTGTTATATCTAATGAAGTTGTCGCATTTTTTTAAAACCACCGTTCAAGTTTGTCGTGGACATTCAACGGTTATGACTAGAATCCATTTTGGGGTTTCAACTTGTCACTCGGGTGTTGGCATCTATAGAGCCTTGCGAGATAAAAATAAAGTAGTGGCTCGAATGTTTTGATCGTGTACCAGTGAGTTTAGCTTGCCTTTTTTTATTTTTTTTTATCTGATAGTGATGAAATAACACTTTTTTGTATCTTTTTGGCATTGAGGATGCTGGAATAACTTGTGGTGACGGGTGGTTGACAAGCCTGTCCTCCATGATAGGTGATATCTGCGACCAGTCCGACACTAGCTCCTTTGGTCGTAGTCTATTTTCTCTCTAACCTACCTTACCAAATCTTGAGGGCAATATGAATCATTTTGTTGCTGCAAAGGGTACCACAAGACATGTGGATGGTTGAATGGTGTGTTTTAAAGGATGTTAGTGCGAATATCACTTTGAGAAATGCCATGACGATGGATAAGGGGAAATGAGTAGAAATCTGGAGGAGTGTGTGGATGCCGCTGCCTTTATTTTATTTCACATACTTCTAACTTACAGCTGACAATCCCATATCGGGATTTGGATGATTTATTTAGTTTTTTTTCTTCATTTATATTTCTAATAGGAATAGCTATCTTGACCCGAAGAGAAGAGAGAGAGAGAGAGAGAGAGAGAGAGAGCTATTCGCAACGGAGTCCATATAACCTTACTGCTATCGGTTCGGTTGCCGTTGCACCACAAATGTCCGGTGCCTACCGCATTAGGTTATGGAAGAGCAAATGGAATAATGGATTAAAGGCTTAGCGCAGCTTAGGGCTTCTCGTCTTCATTTATAGGCCTCTCATCATTTGATACCTCATGCCAACCAAATCCAGGCGTCTTCTTGTCTGCTGGTATGGAAGGGAGGGAAAAGAAAAAAGAGAAAAGGCGTCAAATGCGCGGCATGTAGCTCTTTTGCCAACAAAAAATGGTTTGGTGGCGAGACCCTGTCTCCGTCTTTGTCTCGATCTCTATTCGTTAGAGTTGTACATCACGTGTTTCCTACAGTACTCATGGAGTTCGTGGTGCAAAAGACGGATATCGCTGTTTGTTTGATCCGCTTGTCATCTTGCTGTCCAAGCTCTACGCGCCTGACAACATGGGGTAGCATTGTGATTTTCGGGAGGTGTGAGAATTCAGTTGGTCGGCATGCTACTCCTGAACATGGCACCATGCTTCCTTTTGACTGATTTATAGATAGTAGATAGAAGGGAGAAAGCCTTCTCCTTTCCTCCCTTCCGTCTATTGTAGCCTAGTTCATAAACGTATTCACTAAAACAGGAGAGCTTCCCTCCCCGCACTTCACCCTGCCTCAGTTCCCAGTACCCATGCAGATGCAGACATGGCCCGATAGAGACGAGGGGAGGAGGGAAACCGAGATGAGATGGCTCTCTTTTTTTTCTATATATCTCCTATTTCGTTCGTTCGTCATGTCCCCCACTTTTCGCCCGATCCATCCACATTACACAAATGAAGGACGTACAAAAAAAGGGTCAACTTGATAGACTGAGAAAGTGAGCCCCTCCGGTTAATAAGACGAAAGAAGGGAAAGAAAGAGAAGGAACGCAAAGAAAAATACTAGACTAAGATGGTAAGATGGGGAGAGAGGGGAGCAAGATAGGCAGGGGTTCCTCAATGGCACAAGCTCTATTTTTTGTCTCCTATGTTTGCCACGGAACGAAAACACCATCGAAGGGCGGCTGCTGCAGTGCAACTGCTGCAAGTGAACTAGAGCCGGCTGCAAGCAATCAGAAGATATTTTGGGCTTGGTCGGTCGAGCAACATAAATCAGGGAAATTAGGCCGCTAGTCAATGTTTAGTAGAAAGTCGTAGTGGTTGTTGTTGTTGTTGGTGAGGCGAGGTATGAGCAAAGCTCACAGTGGCAGGGTTGTTTTTGGTTGCTTACGATGGCGGAGGTATGTGTTGTATATGCATTGTGTACATTCTCCAAGAGGCAAAAAAGATAGTCAAGTGGAGAAAAACGGTTGTGGATGGGGGGGGGGTGAGTGGAAGATTGACTGAGAGAAAGGCTAAATCATAATAATAAATAAAAGTGATCGAGCACAATATTTTTTTTGAGGAGCGGGGGTAAAGACACAGACAGAGAGAGAGAGACGGAGGGGAGAGAGGGTAATTTTCCAAAGCAAGAATAGAGATTGAGCATCTTTGGTGCTCTTTTTTGTTCTTGTTCTTCTGTCTCTTCCACCATACCCCGAGAGAATGGGAACCACGCGGAAACTCTCTCATCTCCAAGGATTGTTGTTGTTGTTTTTGTTCTTGTTCTTCAAATTGTACTTCAGTGGTAGGTTCTTCTGTTGTTGTCATTGTTGTGGATATTCTCCAAAGCACACTCAAATAGCTGCAACACAACAACGCAGGAGAGGTGGCGAAGGCACAAACTCCCTTTTCTATTCTTTAATCTCTCTCTCACTCTCTTCTCCTTTCCCGCTCTTTACAGTTCTTGTTGACCTGTTGTTCCTCCTCCACTTCCTCTTCTTCCTCCTTCCTCCTTCTTCCTCTCGCACCGCTATTCTTTTCTTTCACACTCATCACTACTCTGCTGATTGTCTCCTCAGTCCATTCTCATCCTAATTCATTCCTAGAGTTTGTGTGTGTGCCATTGTTTGTCTACCCTGTGAGTGTGAAACATCGTCGAAACGCGCACTCACATCACCCACATTCGCACAATCACCTTCTAGCCAGTCCCGCACACCCTCATTCACTCATTCTTTTCTTTGTTTGTCACTCGGCTGTCGTTTCTTTGTACTCGAGCTTCGTTGGCTTCAAATATTTCCTCACTACCATACAAATTACTTATTTTTTTTTCCTTCTTGCTTTTCTTTCTCTCTCTCTCACTCTTGACGATTCACTCCAGCATCCTACACCGTCCTTCAGTTTCTCCCCCTTTCTCTTTCATATTTTTTCTTCGACAACTCCCTTCTCCACTCGGTTCATATAACATATATCCCCAATGAGCTCAGGAGGCGTTGGATCCGGCAACGGCACTTCTCCCTCGGGATCGTCTCGTGGTGAAATCCAGAGTGCAAAGCAGGCCAAAGCCATCTCAGATGCCATTGACAAATCACTTCGCGCGGAAAAAGAACAGCGTCAAAAAGAGCGTGGCGCCAAACTGCTCATTCTCGGTAAGTGCCCATCCATGTTTCTGTCCACTCTTTTTTTGGCACCGGCGTCTCCTACTTCATAAAAAAAACATCCAAATATGAAGAGCCGTCGGCGAATTACGAACACATCGGGAAACTGTTAAAAAAAAAGGGTATAGGGGAAAGCAGCAACAGGAGAAAGACATTATTAAGCCTAGAGCATATGCTTCCAATAGAGCAAAGGTTTGGGAGAGAACAGCAAGAAACTGCAAATCAATGAGGGGCTAGGCTCGTAGAGAACTCGGATGCATTGGGGGTCAATATGAGAATGATGCAGTGTGGGTGAATTTATTGTAAGTTATATTCCACGGGTGCACGAGGAAGAAACCGAACCCGACACAAATTAGGGAGATAGTAAATCATACGCATGGAGATCCGTGTTCAGGCACCTAATAGTTGTGTATGTATGTGGCATGAGAGGAAGACCAGCAAGGTAGCAGGTGTACGCAGCTCCAGTGATGTCTCTCTCTTCGCTGAATGCTCTTTCAGTCTTTTCCCCGAACGATCCGCCTCCCTTTTTACCGCTGTGATTCAACTGAGCATTAGTGGCTATGCAGACTAAACTAGTGAAGATACACAATGTGTCAAAGAGGGAGGGATGCACCCGTCTCTCCTTTGCTTGCCTCGTGGCATGGCGAGGCGTTAGGGTAGAAGAAAGGGGTATGAGATGTTTGATGCGACAAATTATGAAGTTGACAGTGTTGTCGCATCCCACGCGCCATTCCCCCATATTAAGGCGCAGCGTAGTGGAGAGGTTGACAATTTGAGGAAGAAAGAGAGAGTAAAAGCGACATTGGATAAGGAGAAAGGAGGTCGGTCATGTACCACATTATATCCACCCTAGAGAATTGCTCGGAGTTGTGAAGACAGTGATCTTCTTACTTTTTCCTTATACAAATAGTGTTTTCGTACTCTCTTTTATGTTGTCTTTACTCTCAGCAAATGGAAGACATTATGGACATCGCCAGATGTGGTGGAATAGGAAAGCGAGATTGCCTTCATCCATGATCGAACAGATGGAGGATTCTGTTGAAACTTGCTGGTTTTCCAGCACAAAGAATACTAGAATATGGTGAGCATGTTAGAGTCAAGCCGTTAACCTACCGAATGCCTCAACCCCTTACCTTATGCGTGTTTATAGGTCCTTCTGAGACTGGCAAGACCACGGTACTCAAGCAGTTGAAGCTACTCTATGGCCGCAAAGGACTGGATGCTGAACGCCAGACATACCGACGTGTTGTGCATCTCAATGTCATGAAGGCTATCCAGACTTTGTGTAACGGCCTACGGCAATCTGGTCTATCACTCGAAAAATCAGAGAATGAAATTCATCTGGAGACAGTTTCGCGCCTTGAGACAACTCTGAGGAGGTATTCCATAACTTCCATCGGTCTCACCAATCCAGCCATCCCACGTAAGATTACGGATGCGAAGGCCGAAACAGATATGTTTTACGAGATGGTTCCCGCAATTAAGGCACTATGGGCCGACGCAAGCATCCAAACAATATTTCAGAATGCAAGCAAACTGAATCTTCAGGATTCGGCAAAGTAGTAAGTTTTTTTCTATTTGTTTTATTTTGTATATTTTGTATCCAAATCATAGTATTGCGAGTTTAGTGTTACAGAAGGACAACCCTTCAGGAGCTGGGGCAATCCACGATAGTGCTTTTATGAAGGTACTTATATTTTCATGTCTCAACATTTTGGCCGCATGTAGCTTCCTGGACTCCATAGATCGCCTTGCCGATCCAAACTATGTGCCCACGGACGACGACATTTTGCAAGCAAGAGTCCGAACTTTGGCTGTGACGGAACACGTATTTGTGATTGATAACGTTACCTACAAGTAAGTGTTGTGCCGAATCACATTCGTCCTTTTCAACTATAGGGCATGGAGGTAGACACTATATCATGCGACAATAGTTTCTTTCTTTTTTCTTTTCTTCTTTTGACACTGAAACTTTCAATTGCAATTGGCTGCAATCAGAAAAGAGGGCAAAATGGATATTGAGCAATGTACTTGGTACTTCTACTTCTTTCCAGTTGTTCAATCGAACCTATTTTAACCATTTAGTTTTTTTTTCCCACTTTATTCGCTATCTGTAGGATCTATGATGTGGGTGGACAGAAATCGTTGCGGAAATATTGGGCGTAAGTACATCCATTGCTATTCCTCCCTCCTTGTCTTCCCAGACTGCAGCACTGTTTTTCAACCACTATGGAAACCTTGTCGACTTACGGGAACAACAAAACCAATCTTCATTGGAGAAACAGGTGGACTTGACTAGACCCTCACAGTCGAGAGATGCCGACATTAGTGTCCACCTGATCAGTGAGCCTATTTCTCCCTTTTTTTGTCAGGAAGAAGAACTAAGGGTTATGGAGTTGACGGGAACGAACACGAAGCATAAATGAATGGCATGGATGCTTTTGGGATGATGAAGGGTCACCCGTTCCTTTCCATGGTGTATTGGTTCATATATTTGGGCTCTTGATTTCAGCCGCCATGCTATATGGACCTTAACCTCCCCCCCTCCCGCCTTGGTTCCCCATCGCACATCCTGGCGCAAGGAGAGCCACAACTTGATTTCCTCTTAGTAATTTAAACTTTGCTCTGCCTAACATTCTTAATTCATTCCGTTTTCCACTCTCTACTAGACCATATTTCGATGACGTGAACGCAATTATCTTTATGGTTGCGCTGTCGGCGTACGATCAGCCATGCGAAGATGACGAGCGTCTGAACAGGTTACAGGAGTGCATCATGCTCTTCAACTCGATTGCCAACCATAAGCTCTTTGAAAATACGGCTATCATTTTGTTCCTAAACAAGATTGATATCTTTCAAAAGAAGCTGGAGGCTGGTATCCCTGTTGCACGGTATTTCCCGGATTTCCGTGGACCCAACAACTTCGCTGCCACAACGCTCTACTTCCAGTCCAAATTCCTCGAACAGTGCAAAGATACCCAAAAGCAAGTGTATACACATTTTACGCATGCCACGGTATGTTTACTCCCTCTTGCAACAATGATGTCATTCTGGGGGTGGGGAGGGGGGTATGAAGGTGGGGGGAGGGGGAAAGGAAAAGTATTTTGATTTTTTGGTGTCCCAATGGTGCAATGTACCTTTTAGCCATGTGGGCGGATGATTATGGTGGTACAAGGTCTACCACGTGGTTTGTACAATTCTTTTTGTTAAGGCGCATCGATTTAGTCTCATACGATCAAATTCAACAATTGCAGACGTTTTTTTTCACTCTCTCCCCCCTTTTACTATTCCATTGTTTTTTTTTCTATGTCATTATTACTTGGAATCATACCATTGGTTCAGTTCGCCTTTGTGCAGTCTGGCTCTTGCCTTGATATTTATCTTGGAACTCTGTTTTTGGGGTGCTTACTATAACTCTGTTTCCTTTCACCTCCATCGACACTTGGATCTTTTGTTTGTTTTCCATCATATCTGAAACAACTCTGGATTACTCAACAAGCATATTCACGCCTCAATCTTCTTTCTCTCCTGTTTATAGGATACGAACCAAATGCGAGTTATCGTCGTGGCCGTCAATGTTATTGTCCAACGCCTCAATCTCCGCAATTCTGGGCTCTTGTGAGAGAATGAGAAGAAGAAAAAAAAACACGTTGAGAAAAAGAACACCTATACACAAGCGGAGGCCGCCACCCGTTTTTTCTTCACTTTGAACTATATTATTACCCTTTTTTCAACTGTCTTTTGTTCAACAATATTTCCTTTTCAGCCGCCGCCGCCGCCCCCCTTCATATTCTGATCCCCCCAAAAACACATACACACATACAACGATAGTCAAATGTTTTTTAAAGCCTTTTTCATGGGGGGTTGAACGGATTGACTGGTGCATATACTCTTGAGAGGCCAACCCAATGCCTTTTTTTTTTTTTGCTTCTAACCTATTCTATTGCGGTATTTACCATGTTTATACAACTTTTTTTATTTTTCAGGCCTCTATACAACACTTTCTTCCCCCCATTTGCATAATGATATTTTAGTTTTTTTTGATTACTTTCAAAAATCTGCAATGTACCATCAACTCTTCAAAAAAATTCACTTGTGAGATTTGCTGATCGCTCTTGTTCAAGTCGTGGTAAGCAGCTGCTTTATAAAAGAATCAAAAGAGTAGATAACAGAGTGAATTGGTGTCGTTATCATCATCGTGTCAAACTTCATTTTTTTACACTCCAAAGGCGCATCCATTGATAGATCTCAAGTCATGGGGTTAAAAAATATCACGCACACACGTACAAATAAATAAATATAAAAAACTGTGTTACAATAATACTGGGCACCATTTTACAACATCGTGCAGGATGTTGTTGTCTGTGGAAAGTTTAGTAAAGTGGTAGTACGTTGCCAAAACCCTCACCCCTCCAGCTCACGAAAAATTCTCTCCAAAACTTCAATGGAGCTAATGAGCGAGGATTTTAAAACTGAAGATAGATCGCACCTTTGCTCGCGACTTGGATCGACTACTTAAAAAAACTACCCTCCCCCCAAATTTTTTAGTACATTTATTATCCACAAGAGAAAATCAAGTACGTACTAAAAGGACGCCATACGACGAAAAAAAATTCAATTAGTAAACATACAAAAAGTATCTCTTTATTGGGAAAAAAAATTGATGATTGGGCGGAAAAAAGGAGGGAAACAAAGGAAGGGACTTATGCTTTTTGTGGGTTAAAATGTTATGTTTTTTTTTGCATCCACGTCGGATGGGGTGGGATGGGAAGAGGTAGTTGTTGTAAAGTGTAATGTTGTAAAAAGGTAGTGCATGTTTTTTTTTATATGTTCATCACCCATCATGCAGGGACAAGAGCAAGCTATTGGTTAGGATCGGGACTTGTAAATGAATCCCTAAAAAAAAGCCAAAAATAAAAAAAAGAGTGAGTATACCTTGAAGGGCTCCATGTTATTTTTTTTTTGGTCTTTCTTCCACTTCAAGTTCGACACGTAAGCATACCTGGAAGTATTTTCTAAACTGCTTGACATCCAACTGTTGCAACGCCTGACAATATTCTTGAGCCAACTCAGGTGGGCAACGGATGGCTGGGAAGTACATCTGGCTCAAAAAGTGCAGCAAAGTCTGACCTTGCTTGACAAGGATTGTCTTTTGAATGCTGGCAATTTCTCCGACGACCATCATCGACTGTCCATCTGCCAGATCAAAGCTTGCTTTCATTGGCACCTCAAATGTCGCCCGCACAATGTGCTCGTACATAAACTGGTAAAATCCTGGTGCCTCCCGTGTCTTTTGACCGCCATTGTTTCCAGTGGATGCTGCTGCTGTACCATTGCTATCACCACTGTTGTTGGTATTGCTGGACTTCAGATTGGACAAGTCTAGATTTGTTTGCGACAAGGAGGTAAAGCCAGCAGATAACTCTGCTGACGACAGCGAGGGCGAGGTGGTTGCATTTGTCTCGCCTTGACCACCCCAAGATTGCACCATCCGTAGCAACACGCCAAATGCAGCCTTGCACACCTGAATATTGGAGGTATCCAGTGCATAGTGAAGAACGCTTTGTAAGACCAGGCTGAAATGCGGTGCATTCACTATCATGACAAAAAAAAAAGCGATAAATGAGTTAGCAAGTCAATTACATTATGCTTGGATTTTAATCCGCTCCTTTTTTTGATAGGGTACCTTCAGAAATCAAGACATCCTCAAGCTCGGACGAAAAGATGCCCTGCAAGAAGGCCAAGTAAGCCTTGCGAAGCTCGACAAGCGCCACGGCCTCATCGGTTCCTGTTGCAGACTGGTTAAGGAACATAAACACCTTTTGCAACAATGGGAACAAGACCTCGTTAAGGACGGGCCAAATGTTGGTTGATCGGAACTTGTGCGCCATCTGAGTCATGAATGGCAAAAACTCTGTAAGTTCTGCCATCGAGCATTCCTGCAATAGGTATCGGATCAAAGTCGGGATGTAGGGTTGCACCTCCTGACCCATGCAACTGATCAGACGTCCAAATGTGAACCGTGCAGCAGAGCGAATCACCTCGAACCGACTCAATGTTTCTAATCCAACAAGTGTCATCTCGGCCACCTGCTTAAAGACTTCGCTGCAAAGGTTTCCTGTTGGCGCACCAGCTGCTGTCTTCTTATTCGTGACATCAGGGAATCCTTTAGCTATGCTGCCGAGAGCCATAAGACGGTGATGCAGAG
Source organism: Actinomortierella wolfii (assembly GCA_016098105.1). Taxonomy (NCBI): domain Eukaryota; kingdom Fungi; phylum Mortierellomycota; class Mortierellomycetes; order Mortierellales; family Mortierellaceae; genus Actinomortierella; species Actinomortierella wolfii. The sequence continues at coordinate 19,892 of JAAAIY010000025.1, forward strand.
ACCACACCATCATCAACTCCTGGTAGACGATGCTCTTACTATCCACAGGCATATTTCCGCTGACAACACCCACGTTACTGCGGGTAATAGCTTGGCATGTCGCGAGGCTCTCTTGAATCATAGTCAAGAATGGGCTGACAACGACCGACAGATACTCAAACTGCTTCTGAGCGGGTATAGATTCTTGAGAGATCAAAAGGCCCACTGCCTCAAACACATATGTCTTGGTCTCAAACATAGTGTCCTTGTTGTTGGCCAAGTCAAAGTCTGGTCCAAGGACTGGCGGCAGGCTAGCTTCCGTCGTCAGCACATCTTGAATGCTTGCCAAGACTGTTTCGACATATCGCGCCAACTTTTGCTTGAGATCCTTTGTGAACCGCCAGAACAGATACCAGGCTCTTGCACGGTTTGCTGGATTAGGGTGATGCAGCCCGCGTGCATCCACAAAAGCCTCCAATGCGTCAGGGATACAGTCTGGGCGCACATCAAAAAAGTTTGAATAGCGACACACAATCTCAAAGAAGGTAGCCGACACCGACGGATGAGGAAAAGTAGATACGCCACTCTTACACATCTCATAGAGGCACTCGCCTAATGGCGTCAACTGTCCGCCTCCTTCCATTGATTGTACAGCAGCAGCAGACACTCGACCACCGTTGGCACCTACAGCGCCTACAATAAACTGCGGGGCACCCTTGATCGCCTCGCCGTATAGATACAATAAATACAACGCTAGCTCAAGATCCCGCCAATTAAGCGAGGATGGCGTGCCCGAAGCCTTTTCGTTCACAAACGTAGTGAGCGTTGTCGTAACGGCGGCGTGCAAAAAGTTGGTGGTCAAGCTGGCTGACAAGGCGGAGATAAGATCGTAGAAACGCTTAAGCTCCCGGCGCATTTCCAGGAAGTTGAGCATTTCCTCATCGTCGATGGAGTCTTCGCCCACAGCACCGACTGATTCTGAGCCGCCAGCAATAGCCACACAGACCCAGTCCATATCCTCACCATACTTCATTTTGATCACAATTGCCTCTAACAGCTGGCGCAAAAAGGCCTTTTGTTCCTGAGGAAGGGTTCCTGTAGCCTTCTTGATTGTCTTAAACATGTTAAGTACCTCACGAAGGAAACCAAACACTGCGCCTGAAATATTATCGTCTTCGTCACTCAAGAAACGCAACAAGATCGGGATCAGATGTGAAATGTGATTGTAGGCAGTTTGTTGGGCTGTTGCTGGGTAAGCGGGGTTTGTCTGTGGGTTGGTATCCTGCCAGATCTGGCACAGCTGCAGACCCAGGTTGTTGACCAGCCTTGCAACGCGCTCCCTGAACTCAGAGTCAGTCTATAAATTGGTCATGGCCGTGGACAAGTGAATAATGAAATACGTTAGAGCTGTGATATATGAAGTATGTTTGAATATCCAGAAATCTGTTCATAGGTCCACCCCCTTTTTTAATCCTTATTTTGACTTACAGAGATATCAATCTGTTGCAAGACATTGACGACATTCAAGACACTGATGAGCTCAAGCTTGTCCAATGGTTTCATGCCCTTCTTGATGATATCCGTCAGACATTCTGCCGCAGCGCTCCGCATGGAAGTATTGAGGAAGCCGTAGATCAACGATACAAACTTTTCGTTTACAATCAGCGTGATGTCGATCCAGGAAACGTAGACACCAACGATACGCAGCAAAAATTCGGCAAATTCAGAACTGCGATCCTTGTACTCTGCAAGGAGTTCATACCATGCAGCTGCAAGCTGTGGTACATCTTGCTCTCGCATGCGGTCCTTCTACAAGGATAGTGAAATGTAACATGCGCACAAATAAAAAAGTATAAGGGGTTAGCGATTGGTGCTAATTCCACGATGTATGCATATGTCCTTTACCTTGTACAGTCTCTACTCTGTTATTGTCGTACAATGTCAATGTTGAGAGCGTTCTCTTCCTTAGTCATAGTCCGATGGGTGAGCGTGTTCACAACCTCCTCATCAATCGACATGAGGATCCGGAGAAAGAGGTCGACCATACGCATATTGGACTTTCCATTGGTGTTGGGCAAGGGTGCAATCATCGAGAGCATTTCCTTAAAGAAAGTAGGCCATGATTTGAGATAAGTTTGTCTGAAAAGTAATGCAACTGAATGTGCAAACTTGTTTTTGAGGTCTAGTTTACGAGTAAGATAACAGTTGAACAAATGGAGGCAGTTCCGGTTAATCATTATAGTTTGATATCCATCCCTACAAGAGTTCACACGATCGTGGTTCTGTAAGCTAGCGATCCTTACATGGTGGCTCCGAGCTCAGGGTGTTGTCGATACCATCCTTGACGTATTCCCTTTGGATATATTCTGTAAATGTCTGGCGGAGGTAGTTGATTCTCGATTCATCCAACGTGTTGATCCTAAGAGCAGGGTCAAAAGACATACAAGCCATGAAGTCGGGACAGTTAGCGTTAAAAGGGGGAAGGGTACGAGTATAATACGAAGAACGCAGAGTGCTAGGAATGCCAATAGTAACATACCTGAACATGAGCACTTCTTCAATAACCTGAAGGCAAAAAAGACGCGCTTCCGGCGTGCTATTATTGGACGTGAAAATTCAAAGATAACCTGATGGGTCAGCGAAGAGTAACAACAAAAGATTGTCCATGTTGATCTATTGATCACAAAACAGAGTATGGACAAACGCGTAAGCGACTCGAAACACCAGCTCATATTGCGCCCTTACCTCTTGGGTTCTCGGACAAACAGTGTCAGACATGACTGCCAGCCATCGGGCGAAGCTTTGACCTGCTCACAGTATTGCGTGGCCTACAGTGGTAGGGATATAGGAGAAAAAAAAACAGTGTACTTTTCATTAGTAACAGAAAGTGATATTCAATAATAGGACTTGATTCAAGTAGTGCGTGAGATTGGAATAGTGGACAATCAAGCGGTGGAGAGCTCTGGTTATTTGCCACTACTCCGTCCACAGCAAATGAATTCATGTCCTTGACCGCAGTAGCAGCAGGCGTTTAAATATTGTCTTCTAAAAGTAGAAACTTCCGCCTATTAAAGCAGGAGCGTTCGCCTTTTTTGACGTCGCATGCTACACGGTGGACTGCATGCCATATGTGAACGTGGTGAGTCATAAGAACAGCCATGTTTTATCTTCATTGTCGGTCTACTGTTGCTGGGTGTGCCAAGTGGAAGTCGAGTTCCCTGTCAGGGTTGGCTGTTCGGCCGTTGTTCCAAGTATGTCCTTGCAGGGTTCAAATGGACGGGTTGAATTTGTGGCCAAGCCCACTTTGACTTGATAAGCAATGACCTCTTTGCCACCAATAGCGATTTATGCACGAGCAGCCTCATGGTGGGATGTTTTTTTCTTGTTGCTGCACACATGACGATGAGCACCGGCCATGCTTCATTCCGTCTTCTCACCGTTTCACCGAACCACCAACGGATTGTTCTCTCTTGCCCTTTCTTTCTCCTTTCCCACCGCTCGATTGTCCACTACAACCCCTTGTGGGAAAGGGGTGAATGAATGCTGATCAGCCAGGAGATCTGGATCCGGTGTAAAGAAACTAAAAAACACACCTGCTGCTTCAAGGCCATGTCGGCCGAAGGGTTGAGTGCGCAGGCAACAGCCTCCTCAATGTGGTCCATTGACTATCTTGAGAGGTACTGCTGTAAAGGGAAAGGTGGAGGACGTGAAAGAGGGCGAATGGATGTGGAGGAAAACAAATGGAAAGAGAGTTCCACAGTAATGACAAAGGCTTATAGAAGAAAAAGGAAGGTTGTCGCTGTTATTCTTTTCTTTTTTTTGGTGGTAAGGTGAATGAATGGGTAATGTGTAAAAGCGTGATGACTGATACTGAGGAAAGTGGAAATAGGACCACAGGAGCAAAAGGGTGTTGTCTATGCAAGGGTAGTGTGCGTGAGTCCAGAAAAGAAGAAGGAAAAAATAGAGCAAAAGGGTAAAGAAAGGACGTGAAGGTGTGTGTGTGTCTGTGTGTGGCTTGTCTTTCTTATAACCATGCTGGAATGGTATCGCTGCAAAAAATAAGGTGTGGATGATCGATGTGTGTGCTTGCCCTTCCCCTCCGCGTTTGAGCCTCCCAGGCACTTTTTTTTCCTTCTTTCAGATCATCCATTGCCACTTCTCTCCACTCACCGCACCCATCTACATGACTTCCCTCTCCGCGCTCGAGCAATTCACATGGACATCTCCATTGGCATACCCGATGGAGCCCGAGGGTAACGAAGAAGCCCCTTTCTCTTCCACTTCCCTACTCTGTCTCTCTCCTTACCTCTCAGCCCCACCACTCACTACTTCTCGCAACCGTCAAGACTCCGCTTGATGCTCTCAGTTCCGTATGCCATGTAGGACAAAGCTCACCCTCCCCCCTTTTCCCTTTCTAACGTCCTCTCTGTCTGTCTCACTTGGGCAAACCTTCAATTTCGTAGAATATGTCTTCATCCTGAGCTGCCTGCAGCCATATATCGATATGCAGCGTCTCGTCCGACTCGCTCAGAAACGCGCCTCTGACGCATCGCACCGCCACCAAACCAACAGTGACAATGTCGTCATGGCCCTCTCCTGCATGAATCTGTACGAGCTCAAGCGAGCCTGTGATGTCTGGCGTTTGCCTGTGGTTCACGTTGACCCCAAGTGTGTCTCCTTACAGCGCTCGACCGTCGAACTCCATAAGCGCCACCGTATCTGGGCAATTATCCAGAGCATTGTGTGGGGGTCTGCCCTCGCAGTGATGGGGTATCGCCAACATCAAATAGCACGTGTCATGGGTACCATGCGGTGGCCCACATCACGATTGACTTCGGCCTGTCTGGCCTTCATAGCGTCGGTGCTGACTCTTAGTTGCGTCTACAAAACAGCCAAAGTCATGCGCGCGATCCCGAGCCGGTATCAGACAGTTCATGCTTACAACCCGGATCTCGATACCCAACACCTATTCTTGGTCCGTCGCGACTATCTAATGCGCTCCAACCCAAGGGCGGATATCCCCATGTACCTCATGTCGGGTCTAGGTCTTGGTACGATGCTCCTTGGAGCACGCATTGTGTTTCGCTTAAAACGGTAGATAATTAGAACATTAATCGTTATCGTCCTATAAATGCGTAGATTTCCTGTTGTACGAGAAGTGAAAGTGGTCGTTATTCTTCACCTAGGCTTTCTTCGCCTCATGATGGGAGAGTGTGTGGATGTGATTTCCTCTGCCCTTGCTTAATCTTTGTCTTTGGAGGATAGGTTGATTCTTGTTGGACAGAGAGAGACGGATTAAATGGATAGATGGGCAGGGTGTTTCTCTTTCAGTCACGACACTTGTCCTGACGAATTTTAAATCCATCCCTTTTCGTCCTTGCCATCACCACCCATACTCTTCTCCAATATCCTTCCTCTGCCTTGTTGTCTTCTTTCTTCCCACATGGCACATAATACTTCCTTCTTCACCGCCACGGATGCTCGCTCACCGCCCACCTATCCATTCTCGCCTACAGCGTCGTCACCGTCATCTACGACCTCTTCTATAATGTCTGTTCAACCACTCACCACCTCCACTCGTATATCCTCAGAGCCCATCAAACCCAAGCACAGCGCACGACGGCGCTCCGCTCCTCCAGATGAAGTTGGTTCACTCCGAAAATCTCCTCCTTTCTCCACAGTGTCATTCTCAGCTTCCTGTGAGGCTATATCGACCCCTGCTGTTCACATCGCCGGCCATGTTGACAACAGTAACAGCAATGAAATCGTTTCGCCATCGTCACCGCACTCTCCGTCTCCGCCTCTTTCTCCGATAAGGCTCGTGCACCTCGCTCGCCAGGGAAAGTGGTCTCCACGGCATCTATGTCTACTCTTGGCCTCACTCATATGCCTCCTGGTGGTTGGCAATGTCTACATTGGCGGCATCGTGACCCTAGAAGATCTTCATGGAACGATTCGATACTTGCTTGGAGGCAATGGCAGCAATAGGGGCGTGGGTAATACTTATCACCGTCAACAGCAGCAACCGCACCTGGCCAATCTGTTGGTATACCTTATTGGATCGCTTCTTCTCGTCTCGTTTTGGACACTAGCTTTGTTCACTCATCCAACTATTCAATTAGTTGGTCTGCCTTTCCACTTGCTCATCGGGACAGCACTTACCAAGCTCGTGCCCGAATATACTGCTAGGTGTGCTGCTTCGTATGTGATGTTGGGCATTGTCTTTCCGCACGGCTCCCGGCTCCTAGCTCGAGGGCAGTATATGGTCCGAGCGCTCAAGGATTATCGCTTCCGGAGCAACAGCCGAGCTAAAGGTAAACAGGTAGTATCAGGAATTACAAGTATCGAGGCCGAGGAGTTTCTTCTCCCCCCTTTGTCAAGAGCTCTACAGAGCTCCTCATCATCCTCTGCAGTGGAGGGGGATGTTGACGAGGAAAAAACAAGTCTCATCATCCCAGAGGCGACAGGAGAAGAGGCCCGTGAGCAGCTGCAACAACAACGACGAAAAGCTGGTTCTTCATGGATATCATTTCATTATATAAGACAAACCACGTGGGCATCCGCAACACAACTGTATACACATCTCGAGTCAGCCCTGATCTTTCTGAGCGGAGGGAACCCTCGGTCATCTATGTATACAGCACTGCCGAGTTCAGCGCATAAGACATCTACCTCTCTACCACCCAAGGAAGGTGCAGCGGCGACAGCGAGGGCAACTACAGCAGCACGCTGGTATCGCTTGGCTATTGCGTCGTTCTTGTGGATGTGGTTTGTGTGGTCACTCTGGCGAAACAATGAACCACGGGAGTTTGATCCATCTCACGCTGCGCGGCCTTTCCGCATAAGCGATCCTAAACCCATCTGCTCTGGATGGGAACTGGAAGGCTACCAAAGCCGTCATGCATCGCTCGACGACTATTGGCTTGATTATCGCACTCTTCACCAACAGATCATGTCGTTAGCCGAGAGTGTTAATGGTCGCTCAGCTGTTCCTTCTGGATCGATATCTCCTTTGCTCGACAAATTCAAACAGCCACAACTACGGTTCCTTATTTTCCGACCAGGAGAGCATGACAACCCTGGTCAGCGCTTGCAGGGACTAATCAGTGCAGTTGTGATGGCTATGATCACTCAACGGGCTATTATTGTTGACTGGTCTCCTTTGGGATCATTCGAGGTAGGTATTTTTTTACAGTCTGTTCCCTCACTCTCACACCTTCCCTTTCAGTTTTTAGTCTCTCTTTGATGCTATTCTCGGGGAAGAGACAAGAGTTTACTGACTGTCTGAGATGTTTGGGCACATTTCTATGATGTATTTTAGTCGTGGAGTTTGGAGGTGATAGTTTCAGGGAGAGAAAGAAAACATAGGAGCATGTGCTCATAACGGCATCTTACCAACACAGGGGTATGCAAGAATAGGGAGAGAATTTCTAACATGAGGAACATTGTTATGGGTGGCAAGCCGAGACGTACAAGAGGTCGCAGGATCGTCTGTTCACACCTTTGGTTCCCTTCATTATATTGCAACCTATAGGTGCCATTGGATAGTCTCTTCCAAGCACCAGAGGGGATTGATTGGTTCTTCAATTCAACTGCGTTCATGGCCATTCGCTCTTCGGACCTCTACAGAGACAGAGCTTACAGCTGGTTACCTTACTGCCGAGATTGCCTCTTGCGCAGTCCACTCTCTGCATCATCACCATGGTCGCAGCTATTGTGTTCCCCTAGCCTCGGTCTGGACAATCACCATCCAGTTATCGAGATCTCAAGCGCTCAGTGGTTCTTCCCCGTGCTTCAACACAATGTATTTTGGAGAGGCGAGATGTGTGCAATGTTTCCGGGTGGCGGTCGTGATGCCTTTGCACAACTAGCCGCTAGATTGCTCCGACCTTCGACCCAAGTCCAAGCGCTGGTGGATGGTGTGTTGGCTCAGGTGCCGAGGGATGCGACATTTGTTGGTATGCAAATTGAAGCGAATCCTACTACAACACCATCAGCATTGTCTTCGTTCGCAGCTCTCGTACGCGATTCAAAATTGCAGGATACCCATATCATAGAAGATGCGTTCCTCAACTGTGCCAAGCAAGCAATAGCTGATGAAGAGGAAGAAAGGATGAGCGTGAAAGAGATGGAACACAACACCTCTCCCGACATCAACAAAGGTTTCAGTGGCAACCATTCTGAACAGTTCTCCCAGAGAGAAGAGCGACAGCCTATCCGGTACTTCCTCTCCACAGACAGCCTAAAGACTCGTGAATATCTTCAGCATGCTCTCCATGACCGGATACTGGTGCTCAACGGTACATATGATAGCCTCAGACTCCATACTAGCGAGCACTCTACGACGTGGCGTGACATCCTTTTTGGCCCAAGGCAACTACCCGACTCTTCCTCACACCACACCGAACGTCAAAATTCTATTTCATATGATCCCACTCTTTCTCCTTCTACCAGTGCCTCATCGCCGCCTTATTCATTACCGTCGACGCTTGACGCCATTCGCGCAACACAGGCTATGGTTGCCGAAATCTGGATCCTAGCCCAGACCAAGCGGCTCATTGTTACACCATCCTCGAGCCAAGGCTCTGTCGCGCATGGCCTAGCAAATCTCTCGCCGGATCTAGTGACATCCGACTTTGAATGCCGTCGTCGTCAACACTCGACTCAACCTTGTTTTCAGTACTGGTTTGCCTATGCCTTGCGTGGTGCTGCCTGTTCCATTCGTGCCACAGAAGAAATGAGCGGCGATTACAACTGTTGGCCATGAAGAGGACTCAAAAAAAAAAGAAGAAACGGGTTGGATCTGTGCGGACGAGAAGGAAAAAGATATTTTGGATTATTTGGAAATGACTATGTAGAAGATAGGGGGTGGAGCTAAATCATTTCTAATATAATTAGGTGAGTACTATCAAAATGACATAGCATTCATTTGCCATCCGATGGCGGAGTACGCCTCATATCGTCATCCAAAGCGCCAGTGATTTCAGTGATACGTGGTTGTTTTGAAAGACGTGTGTCACTCTCATCCTTGTTGGCGCCACCTTCCTCTTCCTCTTCTATCGTACCATCTTCATCATGTGCTACGTCGTGAGGCTGGTTGGCCAAGGGTCGGCCGTGCAGCCGCTTGAGAACTCGCTCCTTGACACTCTGAGTCCGTTCACGAATGGCAAGCAAATGATGGACAGATTCATCAGTCTGCAGCTCCTGTGGAAGCGCGCTAGCGAACCATTCTTGTTCAGACTCGCGTATCTTGTCCTCCATGACTCGCTGTAGCATATCCGATGCTACTTGGTCGCTTGGCCGTATGGCCAGCACCTTGTGGTACGCATCAATGGCATCGTTCAGCCGGCCCATGATCTGGTACACGAACCCAAGCGCGACCAATGCCGATGCCTTTGTGTCATTGCTACTGTTCCCGCTGCAGCCACCACCGCCACCACCACCAACGCCACTACTGCTATGGCTACCTCCCATGGCGACCGCATCTACCTTGAGATAGTATGTTTCAGCTTCTTCGTAGTGTCCTAGTTTGCGATGGGCGTGACCGAGATTGAGCCACGTCGTCTCCCAAATGACATTTTTCCGTTGAGATAGCTCCAGCATTTGGACGACCTTGTCAAAACATTCCACTGCCTGTTCGTACTCGCCTAGGTTGTAGTGCATCACACCCAACTCGTTTAGCAGCAAGGGGTCTTTGTCGCATAAAACGAGGCAAGATGTCAAATACTTTTGAGCGAGTAGCGTGTTATTCTGTTGGAGGTGTTGCATCCCAATGTACATTGGCCCCAGATGCGACCTGTTAAAAACGAACAAGAAAAAAAAAAGGAGAAATGGATTATAGTCAAAAGTTAGGTTATCAATAAAAGAGAACAGTGTATACCGTCTTAACATACATTTCAGACAAGCACACAAAACAAAAAAAAATTACCCCTGTAAAAGCTTGGAGCTGGTGGCATATGCAGCAATAGCCTGGTCATGTTCACCTTCTGCAGCAAACGAATGACCAAACCCAATCCACGCAGGGCCATAATGTGAATCGATAGTCGACGATTTGCTAAAGTAGCGTCGAGCTTCAGCCATGTTGCCAATGAGGTAGTAATACACACCCACGCCAAACCAGGCTACAGCATGGTTCGGGTGTTGATCGACCAAATCGTGCACCAGCAAGAAGAGATCATTCTTCATGTCGAGCTCATAAAGACAGACAAGATGCATTGGTACACAATCCAGATTAAACCTGTCGCGCTGCAGAATCCGTTTCGTGCACTCTAGGCATTGCTCAAACCGCGATTGTGCAAAGTATATCTCTGCTCGGCTATATATTAGATCGGCGTTTTCTAGCCTGAACTTGGCTTCCAGTGACTGGTAGATCTCGTTCTGAGCCTCAGCATGATCATACTATTATGAAGAATAACCAATATATAAACTGATGTGTTACTTCCCCAAGCACCACATTGCAAAAGTAGTCTCCTTCAAAGACTCGCTCTCCAACAGCTCGGTTACCTTCTTTAGCTTGGACTGGTATAACATCTTGACGAACGTGGCATCCTGACCGATGAGCTGCTTATTAAATTCGAGTGACTCGATTAACTGCCGCTCTATCCGATCGAAAAAGTCATGGTATGTTGTCAGCGTACAGTGAGCTATTGAAATATCACAGACATTCGCTACTTGGAAGCTCATCAAGTCATAAATATATTTATTCTAAAGGGCCAAATTAGTTACCTTCAGTAATCGTCAGCATGCTATTGGACACCAAAGCATCCAATGCTTCATAACACTTGACATCAATCTGGAGAGCTTCAATGAAACACTCTTTGGCGCGTTGAATATTATTGAGGTTCTTGAAGACTACGCCTCGCAGGTGACACAGCGACGCCTCGAGCTATAGTGAGTATGATGAGAAATTGAAGGTGTTTCTAATGGTTACATAGACTGCCACTAATAACCAAGTACTCGAACGGTTCCTTCACCACATAAGAGTCGTCGACCTGCCTTAATAATGCCCTCATCTTGATTTGCTTGTGCTGCGAATTGATTATCTTCGCCCAAAATCTCTAGTGCTTCAGACCACTTCTCCATCTTGATCTAAGAATGTGATTTGCAAAAAAAAATTGCTATAAGTAAAGGAGGTAGGAGGAATGGAGTGTGCGGATAAAATTCACGGGTACCATGATTGCTTATGAGAATCTGAAAAATGAAAACTTACGAAGCACTGAGTTGCCAAGAAGCGACAGGCAACAGAGGTGTGAATAAGTTCCTGATGTTGCAAAAGATTGATGGCTCGCGCATATTCGCCAGTATCAAAGTAGATCTGGGACAACCAAAATACATCGTTGGGGTCATCTATAGGAAGGAACGGAGAACAATAAAGAGTAAGCTTGAGTATTCAAAAGATCCCCTCATAATTACGAAGCACAAATCGCCAGGAGATGACACAATCATCTTTTTTTTTTGTACCTGTAATACTCAGCACTTTATCGCCCCAGTAGGCAGCCGTCTTGTATAAATGCTGATGTGTGGCATCTATCCTCCATGACCGCATATTTTCGATGCTCAACTGGTCGCGATCGATCGCTACAGGTGCAAAAATGTTGGCAGCACTAGTACTATCAACGCTCGCATTGCTGTCGATGCTCTCATCACCACCACTTCCAGTAATTATTCCTGGTGTTGGATGCTGCTGCGAATATTGATACCATGTCCTAGATCCAGTACCTCCTCCTCCTCTCCCAGGTGTTACTGGGGCAAACTGTGTTTCATTCCAGCCTGCGGGTGAGTTGGCGATTGGTGATGGGATAACACGCATAGATTGTTGAGAGGCTGGGTATCCTAACCGGTTGAGGTTACTGCTGTTGCCTTGTAGTCCAGGTGTCCTTGGTCCGCTTCCACCAATGCCACCACCAACACCTCCTCCAATGCCACCACCACCGCTCATTCCTACTCCGGCTCCTCCAACACCACCGACAGAAGTGGGTGACAAGTCGATCAACGAAGACTGGCTTAGACTTAGGTTGGACATGCTACCAGATGACCCGGATGCTCCGCCTCGTCTCAGGCTGGCTCGCGGCGATGGATTGCCAGGTGGATTCCGTAGTCGCCGTGAGCTTGACGTTGTTGTAGTTGGCGTCCCTCGGTCTGCAGGGCTTGGTGTTGTTGTGGTGGGGGTACCAAGGGTAGGGCTTGGACCTGTTGATCCTGGTGCACCACCACTACCACCACTGTTACCATTGTTGTTGCCATGATGAAGGCGCGTCGACGATCTTGTCGGTGAGACAAAAGTAGCACTGGTTGGTGAGCTGGCTATCCAACTATTGTTATTGCCAGTGGCGTTACTCGAAGTAGACCCTGTGGATCGAGACGATACTGTCTGCTGTCTAACTGGTGTCGTTACTTCATAATGTCCTCCTCTGCCAGAGTTCCTGTCAGTGTTGCTACTGCTGGCCGCGCTAGGGTTGTTGTTGTTGTTGGCATGAACATTGTTGTTTAAGTTTGTTCCAGTGGCGTTGGCATTGGCATGCAATGACCGATTCCTTCGTTCGTGCTCTCTTGGAGGTGACAATGCACCCGCTCGCCCGCCACTTCCACTAGTGCCTCCAGCGCGTCTCGAGGTCGTGTTTGGGTTTCTACTCAGGCTGCTCCGCGCATTAGCGGCCGCATGTCGCTGGGGTGTCGATGGCATGTAGGCATGAGAGGTGCTGAAAAAAAAAGAGTGTTCTGTTGAAATTCGTGTTAAATATTTTATTTTCTTGTGACAGCAAGGGATGAGTGGGCATTGCATTCAACGAGCTTGAAGAAATTACCAAAAAATTGGGTTGTGGTCACTTTTTGTTCACCTATTGCCATTTTTGTCATTTTTATGACAAAAGTATTCTGTTGAGGTGTGAAAGCTTTGTGAGTTGTGGACCATGGGCCCTAAAACTGACTGCTGCTAGGGAGCAAGGCGGTCTCTTTCTCACAGCCAGCTAAGGCCCTATTTTTTTTTTCTCTGGTAATCAGTCTATGGTTACCTCCTCGAGGGGAGCCACTTGGACGAGCTGTGATACTACAAGCTTTTGGAAGTCGGCTTAACCGTCTCCTGTTCGTTTGGCGTAGGATCGTAGGAATCTCGTAAAACAAGAGTCGATCGAGGAAATACAAATCCTTGCGAAAGTTCACAGTATCTGGTTACCGGGGTATGTACATGATTAAGAAAAAAAGTCTTTTCTTTGGCTCGATCATACTCAATCTATTAAGTAGACCTTGACGGAAACAGCGTGATGCATGGTAAGGAGTTTGAATGATTGTACGATGAATTTTGGACAAAAGCCATTAATGTATTGTCTCCGAAAAAAACAAGCCTTTTCTAACCAACAACTTGAGGTAAGACGACTTCTCGCTTTCTCATTAAATTTGAGAATGAAGGTGGTTGTATCCTGTTCTTTGACCAGATGAAATCAATGCAGAAATCGTCAAGGACATCGTTGTAATATGAAGACAGTCAGCTCGTATCTGAAACCCACGGTCTAATTACTTCTGCTTGGGTGTCTTGTGCCAATATTCGGTTAACTTGTCTGTAGTAGCTTCTTGGCCACCCTAGTTTGAAGCAAAATAAGCGAGTGTGTATCACGACTAGAGTCCAAAATTATATACTTCACATGATTCCACCGCTCATAATAAAAAAAATCACACAGCCGTATGAAAGACAGCCCAATGCTCAAAATGCTCCTTTGGGCCAATAATTACCAATGTACTTAATTACAAAGGCTGTTTCGCTGGGAATCGCTCTCTTGAATGACATCCAGAGGCTGTTTTGGCATTTTGGAGTAAAATAACATGTTGCAAGAGTAGTATGCACGTCTCGGATGATGTTTTTCGGTGTTGAATTTTCTGCGCACGCGACCATTCGTCATTATGGTAAAGGAAAAAAAAAAGGTGGCCTGATGCGCGGCCATCCTCCCTCCCAGTGTAGTTCAAGTAGTCGACTTTTTTTTTTATTGCATTGTACACTGGTATTGTATATACAAGGTTGCTTTTAGGAAGAAAACCCACGCCACGCATTTGGCGAGGAACATTAGAATACGCTCTTCCTTTTTTTGCCGGGTTATTAGGATACCATGTAGGTAGCAAGAAGGGCAGCCCAGGAGAGAATAGAGACAGAGAGGTGATCAATGGGTGGAGGTTGAGGTGGTGCAATCGAATTTCTACGTGATACTGGGAAAGTTCCTGGCATATGATCACCCGTTTCGACGTTTGGATCCTCTACTATGCAATGGGACACCTCCGGTGTTGAGATTGAGTCATGGGAAGCTGTTGAGAAACGCTTACGCACTCCTGCGTGCGGGGATGACCACTCGTGGTCACTGGTAACAGATACGGTGGAACCAGTCTCCGACATGGCAGTGTCTGGAGAGCTGGATGGTGGCCGTGAGTTATGGGATGTTAAAGACGACAGTGATGTTGAAGAAGCAGAATATCTCATAGTTGCTGACTCAAGTGCACGTATAACATGCTCTGGATGCTTATCTTCAAGGATTTGAAGCTCGTGTGACAAACGCTTCAGCTCTTCGTAGTTGGACATGGATCTGTGGAACTCGCGTTCATATCCTGACAGTTTTTCCATCAGGCTGGTGAGTTGTTCCTCTCGTTCTTGCAGTGTTTGTTTCAATAATCGCTCGCCATCTATTATCGATACAAATTCCAAAAGTATCATGCCAAACTTTAGTTCAATAGAATTCAAGGGGGTAAAAAGGCATACAGTCAAGCAGAGTGATCCTAGAAACGAGAGTTGAAATATTACACTTACCAAGTTTCCTCCGATATTGTTCATCAGCTTCTTTATATGCAGCCTGCCACTTGCGCAATGATTCTGACAGATCTCGAACCTCACGTTGCAGCATCCGTGTCATGTTAGTACCGTCGTCTTTTTCAAGTCCTGCAGGGAGAGCGGCGGGTATGGCGTGCTCACCACCGCAGAATATGTGATATTGATCTGACAACTGACGATGCATTAGATCGACCTGGCGTACTAAAAACTCGTATTCGCGTCGCCAGCCTTCGCCTTCTTCGCGTGTCAGCCTGTCCAAATGACCATTGACTTTGTCGAGCTCTTGGTTCAACAGTTGGTTGGTCCGAGAGACATGAGCAACCTGTTGTTCAAGTGAGTTGATCCGCGCTTGCATCTTGACCCAATCCCGCGTATCCATGGAAGGTGGAGGTGGTGGCTGCTTAGAGAGAAAGGGTGAGGTGGTGGCAGACGAAGGGAATAAAGACGGCATCTGTCCTTGTGAAATAATATCAGCTTTACCATTGCCGTATACCATGGCGTGATGGTAAGGCTGTTGGTGTTGACTTGGGCTGGACTCGAACATACTGTAAGACTTGGCACGGATCAGGGCTCCTGAGGCGTGATACGAGGTGGGCGACATGAGGTTCTTATCATAACTGTCATCATCGTCGTAGGGTATGAAGATTTGTGGTCGCACGACGGGGATTTCCTCGATGTCATCCTTCTTGTCAGAAGGCGTGGATACATCACCGGAAGTAGCTGATGGCAACTGATTCACCTTGGACGCCCTCTTCTTCTTGGCATCCGCTCGCTTTTTCTCCGCTTGCTCCTCGCGAGCCTTGAGCCTTAGACTTTCATGGTGCTTCCGTAACTGGCTTGGTCGCATTGGTGTGGAGGGGCTAATTCCTGCTTGCGAGTGGCTATCGTCCTCGTGGTCATGCAGGGGGTGGATACCCGGTGCAAAGGAGGTTGGAGCGTTATTTTGGTGAAGACCGTCTGTGTGGATGTGCAGTTTGGCCAGCGTGCTTGCTGCCAACTTTGTGTCTGTTGTATTCATGTTGCTCTCCGTGCTGAGCAAGTGAGAGCCAGCTGCCATTGTGAAAGTGCTGTTGATCTGTTGATATGCTTCTTGTTGCGGCAGCAGCTGTTGTTGCTGCTGTTGTTGACCATTAACAGGGATTTGTGAGACTGGAATTGCTTCTTTGGGAGCGTGACCCCCAAAGTCGTAGTCTTGTGGACCAACAACTGTGTGGGGGAGGGTAGTAAGTTGCTCACCGCTAGAGGATCGAGGATTGTTACTGTCGTAGTTGCTGTCACCAGCACCCAAGCTACTGCTAGAGTGATTTGGTTGCTCAAAGTCCTCGTCGTCCGAAGAAGCGACAGAGAAGGGAGAGTGGGCCAAAGAGTAGTGGTGGTGCTGGCTCAAAGGCCGGTCTTGTTGAGGCGAAAGTGGTGGCGAGGGTAGGCTCGAGTGTGAAAAAGACTGGTGGTTGGTGCTTTTTAGGTAACCTGCTGCAGGCGCAGTTGTCTATGTCCAATACGGAAAGGTGTATGTGAAAGTGAGGCAGACAGGTAAGCAGACAGAAAGAAAGAGAGAGAGAAGTCAGAGAGAATGAAGAAAGGAGAGAGCGTGAAAATGAAGGGAAAGAAGCAAAGCCAAAAAAAAAGGCAAAGAATGTTAATCACATCAAAGCAGGCAGGAAATACAAAAATGTCTCCCACCACATGCAGGTCAAGAGTCACGCATCCTCTCCTTGCGAGAGAACAGTAAGAGACAGAACAACAGCAACAACAATAACAAAATAGCGATGTCAAGAACAAACACACATGGAATGACAGACCGATATTGAAAGAATGATGTGTTGGTGTGTGTGTATTTGGTAACGTCCAAAACAATATTGGATCATTCATCCCCTTTTATCCTTTCACAAGAGAGGGGGAGGGCTGTTACTCTTCATGTGCTGCTGCTACCTACAGTGAAGCAACTGAGCCGCACTTCTTTGTTCGTTGGTGAGATAACAAAAAAAAAGAGCAGCAATGCTCACACTTTTTATAGGTCTTGCTTTCTCTGTCACTCTTCTTTTTCCCTGGACAAGTGTCCGTGCTCATTATTTCTCAGGTTGCTTGCATTATTCTGCATGGCATCACACTTACATTGATGGAGGAGGGATCAGCCGAATCACCCATGGAAAAAGTAGAATGTTGAGCTACCAGGTGGGGTGAGGGGGGATAGAGCAGAGGAGGCAGGATTGGAGGGTAAGGTAGTCGGAGTAAGTCAAAAGAGATGCAACGTGATGTACGTTCAAGAGAAAACGAGAGTGCAGTGAAGAAGAAGGAATGACAAGCGAGATTGGCAATGGATGAGAAGAAGAGAACAAAAAGAATGACCTGTGTGAGGGAGCAGGTGGAATAGTCAGGCCTTTCTTTGTGTTGTACACAACAAAGCAGGCTGTTTGCCAGAGTGCAGGTGGGGCGGGACAATGGTGTTGATCACCAAACTCAATGGGTGCACAAAGAAGGAGTGTAAAAACAACGTTTGGACTGGACGATGTTTCCAACGGTCATTCAAGCACAATCCCCTCCCCTCTTCCCTACCCCTCCCCAAGAAGTGAAGGAACTGGTGGGTGCAGAAGATAATCCTTGAGTTGTTGCCGGATCCGGACGGATGTCACAGGTTACCCGAGAGCAGGAGAAAGGGAGAAGGAGAAACAATGGTTTAGGGTGACAAAAAAAGAGGGAGGATCAGAAGGAGGAAAGAAGAAACTACTCCAAAGGATCGTCAATAGCCACTGGAGTGAATCCCTCTTGTCCCCCCTATACATAGAAACCATTGTGCCAAAGAAATCGCTCGAGTTGGAAGAATACAAAGCATGTTTACATGTTTTTATCTCTGCCCGCAGAGGGATATTCACGATCTATCTGGCGAGAGAGAAAAGGGCAACAGGCGAAGGAGGACAATGATTTCTCCTTCTTTGGGCCTCATCGTGGTGAACCTTCTTCCAAACACGAAACGTTATTATTGCTGTATGTACCTCTTCACCCATCTGTACCTTACGATTCATGCTTGCACTATCCTTGCGTAGCTTGTTCGTTTGTATAATGGTGTCCTTGGCATCCCTTTTCTAGTCTGTCACGTCATGGCTGGGCTGGAACATCACGTAGTCTAAGAATCATTGGAGAGCGAGTTGTATCGGGGCTCCATGTTATAGACCATGTGGAGAAGCACCTAAGGTTAACATACCATGGATTTCCAATGGTCGCTATCACTTTAGCCTGCGTCTGGTGCTGTTGAAACAACATAGACACAAAACCACCTCTGTGTACCAACCTTGTACTGTTTGATGACAATCAGATGCTTACCTTGCCGTCCAGACCTTCTAAATCAGCAACACCCACATCGCTTCCGGGCACAGAGAACTCACCGTCGTAGTAACTCTGCAAGGTTTGACTCAGTTGTGCCTGCCAGTTCCCCTCCAAGCCTAACCCCAAGTTTTGTCACCAAAGTTTTTGCAAAGGATCCACTCTATTTGCTTGGGAGATTTATGTGCCTACATCTGAAATGTTTCCACTACAGTTGTATTGTCACTTCATAAGGCGACCAGCGTGTTTATATGTTATCCCTCCTTTTTTCATCTTTTATGGCAGATGTTTAGGAGAGGCCTATAGGATGCTTTGGGTGGCTGTATGACCACATCTCTTTCGATCCAAGGAGCCTTTGAGAGATGCTATACTTTCTATGGATAAAATCTCGATGAGGCTAAGAACCTCATACACATATCTCACTGGATCCTCGAGTGTTTTGTGTGGTGAACAAATTGTGCGTAATCCACGCTGTGTTCAAGTAGGTTGTGTGCTCTCGCGATTCTTGGAAACGAAGCTACATTCTTGCTTACCTCTTATTCCTCTCTTGATCCTTTTCTCTGGCTACTTCCTGTCAATCCTCTCTATCTCTACTGTGATCCTTTTTGGGCCTTAACACCCCCGCAGCACCCTAACCTCCGGGTCTCGACTCCTCCCCCCAATTGCTGGTACTCTCACACCAAACAGGAGAAAGAAGAATAAGAAGAAGAAGAAAAAAAAGGAGCAACAGAGCAATGCTGTACCAAGAGTTTCGCCAGGGTTCAGAAGTCGCCAGGATTCAGGTTCTGACAGACAGCGAGACAAACAAACAGTACATCCGCTTGGATGATATCCAAGAAGTGTTTCCAGATGCCTTTCGCTTCTGTGTCGACGGCAACTCGGTATCCTTCATGTTTGATGCTGATGGCGTAAAGTAAGAATGCATTGTCTCGCTCATGATGTTTAGGCAATGCATGGAAATTGAAATGAGGAAGAAGAGGAAGAGGAGGAGGAGGAGGCTGGCGACTTCTTTCCGCTGTTGCAGAAGACTCAACAACGTCCAATTGATCCGCCTCTCCTCGGTGCGGCTTCACTTTACACTCGTGTAGATACGATAACCCGCGTCGTGTGCCTCATGTGCCTGGGCGCGTCCTGGATGTGATAGGGCGAGCGGGTTCGCACTCGCCTCAGACTTCACCTGCCATCTCACGAACGCCCTCACCCTTTGGCATCCTACAACACCAAGGCACTCTGAACGAAGGAGCCACCCCACCGTCTGTGGTCTTGCCTCATCCCTTGCACCTTACCTCGCCTAGTAGTTCTACAGCACCCTATTCGACTTCCATATCAGCATTCTACTCGTCATCTTCATCCATGACACTGACAGCGGCTGCAACAGCTCTGTCCACTTTTGATGAGAGTGTTTCAATGGGAGATGGATATTATCCACAACAGCAACCCACCTCACAGATACAGAATCAACAAGAGGTTCAACAGGCTTTGTCTCAAGCCCGGTTACATCTCGACGCTGTACAGTCGCGGTTATCATCTGGCAACTTGCACGACCTCGTCGAGTTCCAGCAGAGAATCCACAGCGATATTGCACGGCTAGAGCAACTCGTTCTCGCTTTGCAGGCTTCACATGCTCAGCACCATGACGCGGTCATGGCCAACTTTATGAAGATGCTGCAACTCCAACAGCAGGCGTTGGATCGACTGGGCCAAATCCAGGCGAGCGTAGAGCGAATCCTTGTTCAGTCGTTTGAGCTGGTTGAGTACACTATTCCACGGTTGTTTGTTGTCCTTCCAGACACAAGGCGGCGCAAGTGGGATCCAACACGTATACTCTCGAATCGCTTCCGATTGTACTTTTTGTGTGAGTCTGGATCTGTTGAAACACCTGGATTGACGTCGGCTCATCGGCATATTCGACAAGAGTCGCCATTCCTATCCTCCATGTCAACGACGTCATATTCTCCACGCACATTGCCATCCCCATCATCCTCGCCGGGGCGGTCGCCTTCGAGCAAAGAAGGCTCTAATATGAGGTCAATCCATATTGCACCTCACGAAGGGTAATGACAAAGAGAACGATGTCACAAAAAAAAGAGATAGCAAGAAAAGAAAAACTGACGCCCATGATCTAACAATACCACATGCCACTACTCTTCTGACCTTGTTATTTTAAAATAGATATGAGATCATCCGGCCCACCCAATTCTTTGAGAAATACGGCCATTACATCTTGGGCTTGCTTCACATCCTAAAATATGGTCTAGCAACAGCCAGTATTGCCGTCCCGGCCATCGACCGGCTGCAAGTTGTCGACGGCGTCAAACAAGTCGCAAACAATATCCAGACGATTGCCTCCGATACTCTGCAAGGAATCGATCATTCGATTGAATATCTCGAACGCATCTTAGGCCGTGGGGCAACCGGAAGTGGAGGAAGCCAAATAGGAGGTGTTAGTGGTGACAGGCATGGATACAATATTCAAGCGCTAGAAGGTGCGGATTTGCGGCGACTCGAGTCATTTTTGCGTGTGCGGGATCCAGAGCGGGTATTGGGCAACCTGTATCGGACGATGGCGAAATCAATGGTGTCCGCTGACCATGGCGAGGAGGTCGGGCACGTCCATTGGGTTTGTCTGGATCACTTCCATTGGCCATACAGGGAACAGGCTATCCAACAACTTGTCAGTATCATCCGTGCAAACAGTCCTTCATCCTTCGACATGCACCGTCGCAAAGCCTCCGTCACCTTGCGGTCGTCGCAGTCCCTGGCTGAATTTTTAGGAGCGCTGACAAACTGCCCGGTCGTATATGAGCTTGAGCTGATACTAGACTTTGCATTTACATATTCCGACCTGTCAGCAGTAAGGCATGCCTTGGAATCTTCTAATGTCCAGGCGCTGAGCATCGATGGCTGCGAGAACAAAGAATCTGGCCCTGCAGCTGCTGTTGGCCTGCTGTCAAGGCCTCCAGGCAAGGGTCGGTTTGATCCAATCCTGCGGATGCTTGCGACCAACATGCGCTTACAGAGCCTGCGTCTCGCCAATCTAGCAAAGTTTAGCAAGCACTCATCCAGTTCGAGCTTGAATATTCCTATCAAACCTACAGCCTCTGGTGGCATGGCCAGCCCCAACAGCGGTCTTCCTTCCTCTATTCAATCAGGATGGTCATCACCGAATTGGATGCGAGTGTTTCACTACTCGCATGAAATGGATGAGAGTGATCAGAACCGGCTAGCTACCATCTTGAGTGTCTGTCCTTGTCTTCGCGATGTCCGGCTCGGCAACCAATATGACTCGTATGTCTACCCAGAACTGTGGAGAGCTCTTGCCGGGTTGCGAGAGCTCGAGGTTTTACATCTGTATGGTGTCACGGATATGGTTGATGACGCGAGCTCCGTTTCGAACGGTTCTAGCAGCGAGGCAGAGGAGAGCGAAGAAGACGATAACAGAGAAGATACATCAAGAGCCAGAGGACAAAAGAGTGGGACAGAAGATGGAGAGGGCGCTTCGGGCAATATGCGCATGAAAAGTCTATCACCAGCAGCATCAATGGCGTCTTCTGTTT
Source organism: Actinomortierella wolfii (assembly GCA_016098105.1). Classification (NCBI taxonomy): domain Eukaryota; kingdom Fungi; phylum Mortierellomycota; class Mortierellomycetes; order Mortierellales; family Mortierellaceae; genus Actinomortierella; species Actinomortierella wolfii. Next base: position 41,555 of record JAAAIY010000025.1, read on the forward strand.
CTTCGGCATCTGCCTTATCAGGAATACCATCACAGCCATCTCAGCAGTCCAGCCGATGGAGAGGGTATGGCAAGAAGAGGCGTTCACGCAGCAAAGAGGCTCTATCATTTGTTGATTATTTTGCACAAAACTATAAGAACACATCATATGGTGCTAGCAGGGATAAGGACGGTGATGTTGACATGGGGTCCATCTCACCCACTACAGCCACGCTGTTACAGCCGCTAGAAAGCCATCGCCCCAGACGTCTGCGTGAACTAGTGCTCGTTCGCAGTGGTCTGTCTGCCATTGATGTGTTGCACTGGCTACGGGTGCTTACAGATTCGAATGATTTTTCTTCCTCGTTATCTCCATCATCTGGAGAACTACCTTGTAATCTTGAAGTGCTGCAGGTTGAACTCGTCGGCGTGTATCCATTGGATCTACAGGCGCTCTTTTTCGATCACTGTCCACAGATTACCCACCGCTTGACACGCCTTTGGCTCGACGTCGCGACTGTCGACGAACGCAATGTCCAGTCACTGAGGATGGCGCTCCGTAGTCTTCCTTTACTCACGCATCTTGGTCTTGTCCTTGAGGATGCCTGTGCTTCAGCAAGCAGTCGGGAGAGTAGCAGACAAAACAGTTTAGATGACCACACTACAGACAATAATAGTCATGTCGTCGGCGACGACGATGGCGAAGAGCAAGAGGACAGCAGAGGAATAACCCACCAGCTCCAACAGGAACCGCTCCATCATCACCATCATATTAAATTGCCAAAAGAACCTAGTCTGACGACTTTGATTCTCACCTCTATCGTCGACCTGCCGGCCATCTCACACCTGTACCTGGGGCGGTTCGATTGTCGCGATCTCTGCCCAATCTTACTCACTGCGAACGCTCACCCACGCTCACGTCTACAATCACTGACGCTCGATAACCCAATGTATCCACGAGAGGGGCGACTCACTGAACTGCTTCAGCAGCTCACCACCTTTGTCGAGTCGGCGTCATCTGAAGAAGACTCGGGCTCGAACGATGATGATCTTTCTAGTGGACAAAATGAAGAAGAAGATATCACTCGAAATCAGTTGACCCATCTTGCCCTCATCAACTGCTTCGAGCCCGATGGCTGGCTGGCCGACTTGATTACCCGGCTCGACTTTGCGCCCTTGCGAACGCTCATCTTGAACTTTGTCGCTCTAGGCCCGGATTCGACGGCTGCCCTCATGGAACGCGCCCCTGAGTTCCTAGTGTCTACATCGCTGACATCTACATCAACCACAGCGAGAAGTAGTGTTGCGGATGGTAGTAAGCAGCGTCGTCCGTTGCAGAGGCTCATGTTATATGGCATTGATGAGATGTCGATGGATATCGAAAAGTTTCTTGCCAACTTTCGAAAGCGTGCTCTGGCTGGCCTTCCGACACAGTTGCAACAACAACAAGAGCAATCATTGGAGATCAAGCATGGTTTCATCTCGTCGCACGACATGTTTGAATGGATGCAGTGGTTAGATTAAACAGCCAAAAAGCAATATAAGAGTGCCTATTTGACAGTGGAGTGTGATCTGAAGAGCCTAATAATTTTTTTGTGAAGAGTCCATCTGGTTGTGCTTGTTAAAGAGTTTCTTAATTTTTTTTTATCTCCGTTAATTTAATCTAGCAGCCATCCTCTGAGATTTCTGATCAATTTTTTTTGGGACAGATCACCGAGCAAGTTTGATCTCCAACAGTAGGAACAAGTTGCCACGACTATGCAATCAGAGCCACGCTAGGGCACTTAATGCTATCATGGCGCCAAAAGCACTGAAACATGGGTTGGGTCATCTAATTATCAATAGTCTTTATTTCGCAAAGTTTCCGCTGTTTGCCAGCAATTGATAAAGATGAATGAGAAAAGGGTCAAGAGCGCGAGAAGATACGTTTGATAAAAAGATAGAATACAAAACTTTTTTTGAGTAGGTTGTTTGCAAAATGCTGCGTGAAAGAAGAGATAAGTAGACGGTATGCAAGGGAGAGGTTTGAAGGTGTGAAGGAATAGGAAGCAAATAAGTGACAAGAAGGTAGCAGAAAAAAAGTGGGAGGCTTTAGTTTTTGAGATCGGAAGAAGTAGGAAATAGGGGCAAGGACGAAAGAAGAAGAAAAAAATAGGTCATGGAACGCTGTGGATCATACGGACACAAAGAGAAGCGAATTAAGAAGCAGTGGTAGCTACGACTGAAGGAGTGGCGGCGACCGTGGATGTTGCAGCAGTGGCAGCATGTTGAAGCAGTGTTTCGATATGCTTGGCAATGCGGTAGACAACACGTGCACTCACCGCCCGTGAACACACAACACCATGAGGTAGCGGCATCAGCATCTTGGATCCTTCCAGCTCAAGTTGCAGACGGCGCAATACTTGCTGTTGCTGTTGTAATGATGTCGACGATGCCGCAGGTGCAGCAGCAGCAGTGGCAACAGCAAGTGCCTTTGATACAATATGAGGGTTCTCGCTGAGATAGCCTTGAGAGAACATGCTTAGTCCAATGTTGGTCTCAAAGTCCTCATCTCGATCCAGATCCATGCTGCCAACAATGCCTAAAAGGTTTGGAATTGGTATATAATTCAAATGTCCTTTGGTGGTCGGCGCAACCGAGCCTTGGCTGGACTGACTTTCCAAGGCAGGGGAAAGTGCTGGCGCTGGAGGCGGTGGAAGAGTTTTGTCAAATGACTCCGCGGGGTACGAAGCATCAAAAATGGAGATGTGCGTCCTGTTATAGGCTTTGATGTCTAATGCGTACATGGCACCATAGATAACACGAATGTGGTGTGCTGAACGTGGTACAATAGACATAATCTTGGTGCCCATATTGTCTTCCCGAGCCATTTGTTCCAAGACGTCCAGGACTTCAAGCAGGGGACATGTTTCAATCATGGTCTATTAATTATAAAAAAAAAGTTAATGACGATTAGCCATACCACAGAAGACACCTATCAAATCAAACAAATGGAAACACAGATAATAAACTTACATTCACCAGAGCGGGCAGGTCACATTCGCGGTTGAGAAGGTCTTCCAGGAAATATTTCATCCGCCGGTGTGGGTTGATTCGATCGGTTGATGAGACAGTTGGCTGTGCTTGATTCAAAGCGGCAGTCGTCTCCCGAGGAAGCTCTCCTAAGCGGAGCTGGTACATGCCGTTCTTGAACCGAGGTGCGACTGGAATCATGACACCGGTTGTTGATGTATGCCCCTCTGATGCTGGTGGCCGCCACCGTATGGCAACTGTATATCGTGCGTGATAGCTGAGCACCACTTCGTTAAAGCTCCAACTCTGCAGTTGCATAATCAAACCATTATTGGTCGCTGCCTGTACTTGTCTGGTGATCCTGAGTATCCTAGCCATGGCTCTCCATTCTCTGATGAATTGCGCCACAAAGTCACCGGATGCTTCATAGGTGAAGGTCACGACATTAGACTCGGGCGAATACTGGATATGATCTCCAAGTTTCGTTGGCGTCTTTGGTGGGATAATATTGGGATAGGGCTTAGCCTCAACAACAAATCTATCACTTCCCCTTTGGTTCTCCCACCACCCAGATAAAGTGGCACTGACATACTGGAGAAGGTCATCCTCTATGCCGGGGGCAACGGAGCAAGGGTCTATCCGCAAAAAGGGCACCAGTCCCATTGCCGAGAGCAAACCTCTTGATCCGCGCTGACCATCATCCTTTGCTGGAGGTGTCAAGTACCGGTAGTTAATACCAAACAGATCGAATTGAGCTTTGACAAATTGGTGTTGAATATGGATGCGGCATAATGCAGACAATTTGGCAAGCATATCTTGGTCAATGGATTCTCTAGATACGACACGAGGCAAGGCCAAAGTTAATAAAAGGGTTATGAGATACACAACCTCAAATGCAGACACACATATAAAACATTACTCGTCGACATACTCTTCGCTTTTGTCCAAGGTCTGCCGAAGCGCGGGCTCGTCGCACTCCATAAGTGATAGCCTTCGCTTGGATCTGCTACGGGTCATAGTGATACCGCCATAGTTTGATTCCCGGCGAGGTTTCTTTAAGTTTTGCCAATAAACAGGTTGAACCGAAGCCAGCGTCATCCAGACACCTGCAGTCTCCCGATCCAATGCTTTTGTCTCGATCATCCAAACATGGAAATGTTGCGCAATCACGCCTATTGCCAGGTAAAAGTGTGGATGTTGCGGGTATTGGAGGAACAGCATATGCTGAATATTGTCCCCAAACCGCGCCATTTCTTCCTTGCTAATCGCCAGCTTCCGATAGGGTTGCAAGCCCAATCGGACGCCTTTTGATTCGAGTTCCACAATGGCCATCGAGAACCGCAGCGAGATGAGCGCATCCACAATATTACTAACGTTCTCGTTGAGTCTGGCTTGAAAGGTCGCAATGATAGGATCGTCGCCCTCGTCGCCCTTACCCACCTCTCGCGCAACCACGCGTCCTGTTCGGACATCGACCCGTATCCTGACCCATCGTTCGCCTCGGAATCGAATTAGCAGTGCCTGTGACCGGGCAAGTGAAGACGACGATCGAGACTCTTGCTGATCTGCTGCTGATACAGAGCCATGATGGGCTTCAATATCTTCCAACTTGATGTCGTCTTCCGTGAAATGAGCCCTGCTGCTGCCTTTGTCCTTGGCGTTCTTAGCAGTCTCAACGTACGTCCAGAGTCGAGTATAAAAGTTTTGCATGATTTGGCGTGCATGCATGCCCGCTACACGCAACAGCAGCCGCTCAATGTTAAGGTTGGAGGCATCCAGATCCAGCAAATCACCGAGGTCTGCCTTATTCACGACACCCTTGACGACTTGACTCCAGACAACTTCAATCTTAGCTTTTGGATAGCCGAGAATCTTGGGATCAACCAATGCGCCAGCGGTCTCTGGTGGTATGACGGTTTGCTTGCCAGCTGTAAACTCTTCAATCTTGATCTCCAAATAGTTTTCCTGTTGCGCCAATGCAGCCTCTCTTGCTTGTGCTGCTGCCGCAGCAGCGGCGGTGGCAATCGCAGATGTCCGCCGTTTTGTTGCTGGCAAAACAGGTGCAGTCATTGGAGGTTGTGTTGATCCTGAGCTCCAATATACCAGACGTACCATAGTACGCGCCTGGTTCACTTCGAGCCTCAGCCGATCAGACCATCCTGAGCGAAGAAGCTGTGCAGCCTATTGATTAAGATTGTGAATTATTATTGAATGGCCATCTCTATTAGCAATCTTTTCGCTAATTGTTGATATCAAGACATGTCTGTGGAAAAATTATAATACCTGAATATAGATGAGCTCGATTTGCAGTTGGAGGCAAAGCATATGAAGGTAGTCATACATTCTGCACAAACTGTTATTTAAACTCGGAGGTGATGTTGAGGGTGTGCCAGGAGTTGATGCCGTACCAGATTGCTGCTGCTGTGGTTGTTGTTGCTGTTGTTGTGTTGGAGGAATAGCTGGTGGACGAGGCATAAGCCCCTGCTGGGCAATATGGGTAATTGCCCGTAATTGTCCTTCGTTCAGAGTTGTGCTAAAACCTTGTGTGCAGTGTAAAGAGACAAGTGAAGCCAGGTAAAACACGACAGAGTTAGCTGCTATAAAAGAAAAAAGTCAACAGTCCAGATATTGTCATGTTCATTACCTCTGAAAGATCCTCCAACGGGTTTGACAAGAATCTTGAGCGCAACAATATGCCAGGGCACCTGCTGTGGTGAACCGGGTCCTTGTACTGTTAATGAAACCTCAAACTCATTTTCGACGCGGAACTTGGCCTTGCCATTGGCAACTGTGTATGTCATTCCTGGTGGAACAAGCTCTTCGCACAGTAATCTCATCCGCATGACATCGTCCAGTTTTTCCAGTGATGCTGCTGTCTCCCGCGGCGTTGGAGTCTCTGGTGGAATAAACTGTGTTTTGATGATGGAAGGCAGGCGCTGATACGTTCCGGTGGTCAATACGTCAACAGCCGTGGGTATATCGTAATTCCGCACCCTAACAATATGTCAACCATGGTTAGCACAGGTTAGCGCCGAACTTATCCCTGCCAAGCTGTTTTCATTCAGCTCTCGATTTGATCTAATGTGGTCTTCAAAGAATACCCTACCTTGCCTGACCAAAGGTCTTGTAGGTTTCAAAGATGCCGCCAACAGCGCGTGTAAAATGCTCATTCTCCTGCTGCAAGAATCCAATTATATTCTATTTGCATGAAAGTAAGGCAGATAATATCCAGAAAGAAATAGTCGTTGTTATTCAATTGTACTTCATATTATTCCTTTCTCCAACCCAACGTACATGATATTGCTCGCCGATCCGATTTCATTTTTGCATAGAGGTGTACCTGGCACTGTTGGATGTCTGCAGCGTTCTTTGCCCATTTGACCAGGACTAGCAACTTGATGAACTGTTCACGCTTGGCAAGTGCATATTCAAGCATATGCAGTTTGCGCTGAGGATCTGTCATGGAAGGCAGACTAGGAGATGGCGGCCACAAATCATCCACCAAAACACATTCATACACACATATACAAGTACATATGACAGGTGAGATCTCGTGTCCACTCTGCATAGTAGATCACCATTGGTAATGACAACATAAATGGATGCTCCTGCTTACATTTCCGAAAGGTTGGAGAGATCAGCAAATGCCTCATTGGCCATGCGATGAAGAATCAGGCCGAGCGGCACCATGCCCTGGAGCGAGGTGGGTAGCTGTGGCGGCTGAGGTGGAAGAGTGGGCGTGAGTCCACCCGAGGCATTGGTACTAGCATGCTGCTGTTGCTGCTGCTCCAAGACCGGTGGCAAAGGTACGACACTAGCACCTTTAGGGACTCCATTGGGTTCCATTTTCTGAAGAAGAGGAGGAGGCGGTGCAGCAATGTGGTCCTTCACAGGCTGGGGAGTTGTCGCCTTGTGCTGTTGGTGCTGGTGATGCATTGGGATCCCATTAGCAGCGGGCGACTGGGATGGGAGACTTGACGGCGGAAGACTCGTCATCCATTCAACCCTTTATTCTCAGTGATGACTACCGAGTGAGGTTATGTCCTTCCTATTGTCTTTTTTTTTTTGCTCACACCGGTTGAGTGGACCACCTCTGATGAGAGTTACAAGGAGCGTGTTGTAGAGGTGTGTTTAAAAGGTTGATTAGGAGTGACCAACTGTTGTCTCTTCAATCAGAAGGATGGGATGCACTTTCTTAAGAGGGAGATGACGATTAGATCCAGACACGAACGGTTGGGAAAAGGAGGAGAGAAGAGAGGCAGACCGAAAGGATGCCTAGAGTAAAATCAGCGCCCTCAAGCAACAATGAGAGTGAGAGAGCGAGACGCGTTGGAAACCTAAGAACAATAGAGATGCATGGAGAAGACATAAGGGAAAGAGAGAGGGGTTGGGGGGGGCGTCACAGTTAGCCAAAATGGATGTGACTTTAGGCATCTTTTGTTTGGTGCCTTAGATGGCGACAAAGTAGGGGCAAATGAGTGCTGAGCAGAAACGCTCGCTCGAAAGCGAGCGCGCAAGCACCCTTTTTTTTTAATGTTGCTTCTTTGTGCCTTGCCTCGAAGAGAAACGTAGAGAAAGCCCTCATCTCTCTCTGGTTCACCTCCCTATTTTATTTTGTCCTCCACTGCTACAACTTGCTTCCTCCCTTTTCCTCCCCATCCATCCCACTCCACTTTCGCTTGCACACACACCGCACTCTGTCTTTTCTCGACCGCTTTTCTACTATCTGTTGGCACACCGTTCAATCCGCACTGTGTTGTCGCTGTGTAGAACAGACGAAAAATTCGAAAAACTTTTTTTTTCTCTGTATTATTTTCGATTTCAGCGCTCCCTCCCCCCCGAGCCTTTTTTTGTCTCTCTCTTTTTTTTTTTCCTCCATTTCTTGTTTTCAACTCTTCACATCCACCATCTCAGCTCTTGCCTGCCATGCCCACAGGAAGTATCGCGCGTGTCTACGCACACGTCAATGAGCAGATGCCCAAGGAGTACTGGGACTACGACAATCTTCAAGTTCAATGGGGGTATGTGATCATCTACCCATGCTCAAGCCATTGTCAGGACTTGCTCCTCTAGGCCTGTGGTTTTTCTCCATTATTCCATACTCGGCATCAGGAACAGGCTTAGTCTATTTTTTTCTTCCATTTATGAAGATGCAGACTTCAACATTGATGGATTCAGTAGGACAGCATGCAAAGGATGAAGTCTCTTGCCCAGCTCTTGTCGTCGACTCTTAGACAAGAAGCTAACCACAAGGATATATTATTCCTTGTGGAAGATAAACCGGCACTTGTCGCATGTATCCACACTACGGGCGAATAAAAGGGACATTCAGTATGCACTATCCCACATTCGCCCTTCAACCCCCTATCCTATCACCAAAACTTATCAGGACATAGTTCAGCCTCCAACATACCAACAAGGCGAATCATGCATGTATGAGTGTCTTACTGTTCTACGATCCATGCTGACGAATCGTATACGTTTGTTTATATTTTCCGATGATCTAGTGTCCAGGATAACTATGAGATTGTTCGCAAGGTTGGACGTGGCAAGTACTCGGAGGTCTTTGAGGGCATCAACATCGTTAACAACGAAAAGTGCTGCATCAAGGTGCTCAAACCAGTCAAGAAAAAGAAGATCAAGCGTGAGATCAAGATCCTACAGAACCTTGCTGGTGGTCCCAATGTCATCACACTCTATGATGTAGTGCGCGATCCTCAGGCAAGTCAAATACCTGTTTCTTTTGTCGTGTTGCAGTGGACCAATGAACGGCTTCATCTCATTTTTTTTCATCCTATTTTGCATATCTTGTGCCATTTAATCTTGTAAGGCAGGTATACTAACTGCTCATATGATTGTCCTTCTTTCATCGCTTCATCTTTCTCTCCCCACACACCTTTTCTTCCATTTCTACTTTGCCGCTTACTTATAATCTAGTCCAAGACACCATCGTTGATCTTTGAGTGCGTGAACAACACCGATTTCAAAATCCTGTACCCCAAGTTTACTGACTTTGATGTTCGCTACTATATGTTTGAGCTGCTCAAGGTAAGAAAAGGCGACGACAGCCTCGGCAGGGATTGTAGGGCCACGATTGCACTATTTTCCAGCTTATATTTACCCTCAAAGTAGCTAGTCCAATGGCGTTTGCATGCAGCGAATAAGCATGAAAGCAAAAAAAAAAAAATACATGCGATGA
>JAAAIY010000025.1:50753-183159 GCA_016098105.1 Actinomortierella wolfii
CAAGGGGTGGCCTCAATATGCATTACATTCTCCTTGGTTTTACTCAAACGCCAATACTCTGCTCTGTCCTTCTGCTCCCATTGATTTTCTTCATAGGCATTGGACTTTTGCCACTCCAAGGGCATCATGCATCGCGACGTCAAGCCACACAACGTTATGATCGAACATGAAAAGCGCAAGGTATTACGTTGGCCATTCTTTATTGTTCCCTGATGACTTGCAGCTTTCATGGACCGCATGACGAGTCTTTCAATATTGACTTTTCATTATTGTTATGGCTGGCTGATTTTTTTATTAGCTGCGACTGATCGATTGGGGATTGGCCGAGTTCTACCACCCGGGAACAGAATACAATGTCCGTGTGGCATCGCGCTATTTCAAGGGCCCCGAGCTGTTGGTTGACTTCCAGGAATACGACTACTCGTTGGACATGTGGAGCTTGGGTGCCATGTTTGCCAGCATGGTAAGGAAATGATGGCTCATGCCTATAGGAGAAAAACAAAACGTCTGGCAACCAACCATGTATTATGCGCGAGCCATCATTTTTTTGCTGACGCCTGTCCATGCATTTACTTTGACTATACTTCTGAAGATTTTCCGCAAGGAGCCTTTCTTCCATGGACACGACAACTACGATCAGCTGGTTAAGATTGCTCGTGTACTGGGAACAAACGAACTCTTTGCTTACCTGGAGAAGTATGATTTGGAGCTGGATGTGCAGTATGACGAGATTCTTGGCAGATATCCCCGCAAGCCATGGAGTAAGTTTGTGACGCCCGAGAATCAGCGCTTCGTGTCGAATGCTGCCATCGACTTTTTAGATAAACTGCTCCGATACGATCACCAGGTAATAATGAGTTGCGACTGGTTTGGAAAATGCACAATGCTAGTAGAAGTCTGGAACACTAGTATTCATCTCTCTCTCTCTTTTTTTTGTCCGTCACTTCTATTCCTCCTTACTCTCTCCAATAGGAGCGTCTGACTGCCAAGGAGGCCATGGAGCACCCATACTTTGATCCTGTCCGCGCAGCAGCCAAGCAGCAGCAGCAGCAGCAACCATAGATAGCGCGCTGGCCTAAGCTGCATGAATCCAGTTGTGCCTCGAGATGGTATCTTAAGAAGGCAGCTCGCGTTGCGGTATTTCCTTTCTTCCTCTACTCCCACTGCTCCCGTCGATCCATGCAATTCAGCCACTACCGCCGTGAACTTGCCTTTAGTCTCACTATGTTCGAACTTTTTCATTTTGTTTAGTCGTGTCTTGATGAGTATCACATCCAATTTTCATACATCGTACCGTTGATAAATAGTGCCCGCAATGGAAAGATAAGGGAGGAAGGGAAAGGGAAGAATTTTTGTATAATTTGTTTTTTGCCTCAAAACACAGACCGCCTCCATGGATCGGTGTGATTGGCAAGCACGGACAACATGGGGTTCGGGATGATCCATGGAGTGGAGGGAAGGGAAAGGGTGATATGGGCCATTGGAAGAAGGGAAAAGGCATGGATGGCATGTGTATGGCGAACGAACAGTGGTTGGAAAAATAGTGACCGCAGAGGCACACTCCCACCCACATTTGCAATTGGGTCATTGCATCGAATTGTGAGTGCGCCTCAAGGACAGGGCTCCCCAAAAACGATGCACTTTACATTTGTCAAGCTCATAGTTACAGCTTGTTGCCTCTGTGGGTTTCTGTCTGCACACATCTAATCCTTCTTCCCCTTGCCACCCCTGGCATTCTAGTCATTCAGCACGTTCATCATTGAATTCCCAGCCAACCATCCAATTTCTCCATCTTTTGGTCCCTCAATCGCAAAGCATCAAATTCAAATTGTTAAAAAAGCATCTGTACGCCTGTACACATTCACACAGCATTTACACGGCATACACACAGTGCACACGCAAAAAGGGTCTTGCTTGGGTTCACATCCATTTCATTTCCTTCTTTCTGAGATTGATCTCTCTGTGGGCCGCTCACTTTATCGGCAGCTGCGATCCTTGTCTCGCCTACTCATTGCGTTGCAACCTCATCACCTCTCCCAATCACCTTTCTCACCGGCAATTGTCGCATTCATTCATCGTCGGGCAGCGTACCTTTTATAGCCTTGGCGCTGTACACATTCTCTCCAGCACGTCTGTAATTACCCGGGATTCATTCTGCCCTACTCTGTACTTGCATTCCTTGGTTCAACCCAGCATCAGCTAGCCCGTTCGCCTTTCCTAGTCCGGCCTAAACTTGTTTGCTCGACTCCAAAAAAGGACCTTCACCTTCTGTTCCTAAAGCCTCTTTTTGGCTTACGATTGACAGGCAGGCACCCCGCTTGCTGCTGCCGTTGGTGCTTGCTTCTATCAGGTTCACAGTTAGGTCGACTTGTTTAGACTGTGCTTCCTCCTCCTTCCTATTCTGCCTGCCTCGTGCAACCCGCAGACTGTGATCTCAGTCAAGTAACGGGATTGAGAGCGCATGCAGCAGGCTTCCCAAGCGTACCCTGTATCTGAAGTAGAAGCGAGACCTCTGTTTCCGCACCACAGTCGACGCCTCTTTGTGTAGTTATCCTCTTTGTTCTTTCCTTCTTCTCTTTTTTCTTTTCCTTCTTTCTCGTCTCTCTTGATTCATCCTTTTTTTGGCTTTCGTTGAGGGACCATCGTTTGAACCACCTTGGTTAACTCTCACGGACTCATATCAACAAAACCCCAATTGCTGCACCAAATTTCTATATCCGAGATAGAGACCTCCTTCCTCCTCTTCCTCTTCCTCCTCTTCCTCCCACTCTTCTTCCATATCCTTTTCCTCCTCGTCCACCTTTTCATCTTTCCGTCATGCCTTTACCACACTTTGAGCCGATCACGGTCAATGCAGCTCAACCAATACGACGGCGTATTATCGAATTTAAGCTGTCTGAGGAAGTGCTCGAAGATATCCTTAGCGGAAAGGATGTTCTTCAACTTGATATGAACCAATCGGTAAGTTGGTTTTTAACAGTGCTTGACATGTTCCCTGCCTCCCTTCCCCGCCTTCTCTCCATTCTCAACCAGCATGCCTTCTGGAGAGGTGTCTTTTTTATATATTTTTTTCTTGCCTACTTGACAGCGATTTACTTCGTTGTAGAGTGTCTATCCTTCAACCTCACTCATTCCCCAAACCATGGCGTTGTGTGAACGCCTGGTCGTGTAAAGTATTGTGACGAGATAGATATGAGAGGGGCGTGTTGAGCATTTCACGAGTGAGGCAAGGGGGATGCATCGATACTCATGAATCACGTTGGCAGTTATCATGTCGAGTAGCAGGTGGGAAGGGCTGTAGACAGCTGGGTCTTTTCTCCCTTCCACTTCCCGCTGCTCTCGATTCACTCGTGTTTCCTCTCTTTTTCTCTTTTCTCTCTGGCTGTCGTTTTCTACTTCTGTCCATAAACTTGTCATTTCGTTTGTGTCACGGATACCCTGGAACGACTGTTGCAAGATCCAAAGACATACAGAGAACAAAAGGAGAAAAAGAAAGAAAAGAATCTTTTGCATCAGGCCCGAGCCCTTCCCCCACATCCATCATCAATCTCGTGAAGGAATATTTTGAGCTTTTCCTTCTGCGCTTATGACAGAGCAAGGTCCGATTAAACACCATGTTCTTGTTTTGGCATTTAAAATAGAAACTGTTGATCGGCGATACTCAATACGATTTTACACAAGCACCAGGACCCTTTTCGAACGTTGAGGTGTACTCGTATTCGCCGGGCTCAAAGGCGCTGAACCTCGTCGGCGACATCACAGCCAAGTGTACGATCCAGCGAACACATGCACGCAAAGGCCAGAAGAAGGGCACAAAATATGAGCATGCGCGAACGTAAGTCGATTGGCGTAGGATCCTCCCGACTCCACCTTCACTCACAAATGATAGTTTAATATGGAGAAGCAGCATGAGGACGAGGAAAACATAAGTGATGCATCGCCAGCGTTGACTCTTGACCATGGGAAAATGAGAAGCGAGCAAAAAGTCGACATCCATTATGAAAACGGGATACATGATCCTAGGGCACTATCATCTTATGTTCTGTCAGAAAGCGTCCCCTTGTCCACCACCTCCCACGTGGGCGGTATAGATCACTTTCGGCAGAGATGGGAAAACGCGAATGTAGACTAACCTGTGCTCGATACATCGTATTTGGTTGCTCCCTTTTTTTTTCTTGTGCAATGACCTGCCATTGACCATCTGCGCTGGCTATCCATACGTTTCTGCCAATCCGCTGAAATCATCAGAACACAAATCATTGATGCAAATGACCGTAAGTGCCAAGGATGGAATGGCACAACAGTGCTTTAGATGTGTGTCTTTGAAGCGTATCACGCTATGTTTTGCATTTATATCTTTCAATGGTAGTGCAGGGAAAGAGAGAGAAAGAAAAAAAATAGGTACTAATGCAAAGCTACTGTATGTTTCGAATTGTGATTCTAGTGAGAAAAGGTACAACAACCTCCACACCAACCATTGTTCCAGCACGGAGGATTCGGTCGGCATCACCATCGGCACCACCATCGACAGCAGCAGTCCCGCTTCGGACGCGTGTGATTCAACTCTTGGCACTACAGCCACGCGGCATCCCTGATCTGAAGAAGATGCTCAAAGCTTCACAGGATGAACTGCAGGATATCCTGACTATGGTAATGCACTCCATTGCCACACGTGTTGCGAATTGAGGACCAAAAAAAAAAAAGAAGAACGTTCATTTTTTTCCCATGGAGAGATGCCACAAGTAGAGATCTCGCTGACCATTTTTTAATCGTTGGATAAAACAAACTGCTCGCTCATCCCAAAAACTCAGGTCGCTACCTCGGTCAATGGAGGCAAGTTTAAGCTCAAGTCAGAGACATTCAAGGAAGTGATGATCTACGACTGGAACAAGTACTCGGCCAAGGAGCGTGAGATTGTAGCCAAGAACGCTGAAGCAGCATTTGACAAGTTGGGACTAGCACCCGATGCACCAGAGCGGGACAAGCTTATTCCTGAAAAGGTCAAACATAGTCCACCACCTCTGGTGGCAGAGGGCTACCATGGAGCAGGGCAAGGAGCAGGTGATCTACGGTGGCGCAATGGTGGTGGTGGCTCAGAATCTGAAGGTGGGCCCGAGAATGGTAAGACGACCCATGCACAAACGCTCGCATCAGCACCACTCAAGCCACCGAGTGCGAGAAAGAAAGTTGGCACCAAAAAGACTACTGTAGGCTCATCATCGGCAGCCGGCTCGAGTACAACTGGATCCGGCGTGAAGCGGAAAAGTGTATCCAAGAGTGGACAAATGTCGGCAGAGCAAGCTGCGCAGTCAATCTTGGACATGGTTCCTAATCACAGTGCAAGGGCCTTAGCTGGATCCACAGCAGGAACAACAGGAATAAATACAGCCACTACAACGGCTACAAATACAACATCAGCTACATCCGCCAACGCAGTAGGAGGCTCACTAGCAACCACAGCGGCAGCAGGAACAGCACCAAGCGGCGTGTCGTCATCAACACCAAAGCTTGCGACTGGTACATTGGGCGGAGTGGCTGGTCGCAGATCGTCGTTGACAGGGACGAATGGCGTGTCGATTAAGACGAATGTAGGAACTGAAGTGAAGAAGTCGTCGTCATCATCATCGTCGTCATCATCGTCGTCTAATCGTGAATCAGGTGGAGTTGGTAATGGATACCGGATCCCCAAGGCGAGCTCGGCGGCAGCGCGAGGAAAACCACCATCGTCATCATCCTCTTCATCCACCAACCCAACGTTTACACTACCGCCAATCACATCACAACGTGAGTTTGAGCATGTATCGAAGCAGTTCCTGCTAAAGCACCAAGAATTGTCAACACTGGCTCACAAGATTGAAGAACGGAAGCAATTGCTAGTAGATCTGGGCTTACAGCTCGAGCAGGCGATTGGCACGGATCGTGAGAATGACTTGAAGCGGAAAGCACAGGAAGCATGTGGAGGCGAAGAGGTCGTAAACCGTAAAGTGCTGAGACTCAATGGCGAACCACGGAATGGGGTCAGCACAGAGGCTGCTGCAGCGGCTCTAGCCGAACAGAAGAATTTGCAGTCGAGCAGCATCAAGGCAATGTCGGAGCGTTACAGAGCATTGCATTCGGAGCTGAGCGCGATGAAAGGCGCACTCTGGAAAGCAGGAAAAAGTCAAGCTTATTCATCTACATCAACAACAATATCATCTACAAGCGCAGCATCCAGGACAAGTGTCTCCTCAACAATGTCAACTACAGTAGTAACAACCAGTGGTATATTGAGTAGCTGAGACAAATCCAAAGATAAAAAAAATAACCACAACTACAGTACAGATCAACCAAATCTCCCGGAAGTTTCTCCACCAAATTACTGTTTACAGATGTGTATAGGCCACGACGCCAATTGATATACACGCAGTAGGCGGACGGTCCATCGGAAAATGAGGATTCGGTTGGGAATTGAAGATTCGATATGTTACGCGCGTATCTTCTTCGTTATGAGCAATGGAAAAAGGGTGGTCACATGCGATCGTCATTTTTGTCATATCATTCGATCACAAATATGTGGACCGAAATGAGTGCATAGCTGTGCTGCATGTTAGGGATACTGAATAAGGCTTGTGAGAAAAGTGCGTAGTTGTTTTGCAAAAGTTAATCGATACCTCACTAACTCTGCCACGGACGACTTGGCACCTACATGACGGTCTAGGATTCCAGCACGTGACCCAAAGTTTCGCCGTCACGGTATGAGTACGGCAGTGTTGAGTTGAGTCAAAGTGGTCAGTGATCATAAACCTTAAAGAGAGGAAAAGAAGGGAAGAGAACGCATATAAAAATGTTTGCTCCGTGGATCACTGCGATTCTCGGCATTACCATCTCTCTCCTATCTTTCATTCTTTTGCTGACAACGCCACCACCAGCAATAGCAGCAGCAACAGCATTAGCTTTCACTTTTTCACCTTACACTTACCCATTTACTTTCACTCTCACCTCTCCTATCCACCTACCTGCAAGACTCGCATCCTCTCACCTCCAGCAGCTCAACACCGCCTTTCCACCTCCCTCGCTCTCTTTTACATAATATACCACCGAACCACAGCATCACATCATGACAGTAACAGTACAGAACGCCCAAGGCAAGGACAAGCTCATTATTTTCGACACAACTCTCCGCGATGGTGAGCAGGTATGTACATAGACAGACCATACCAGTTGACTACGCTTTTTCCTATCCAAGACAACGGACGGGGAATCAAACTCCGGACTTGAACGCCGAGCGATCGACTCATATTCGTTTTTCCTGCTATCTTTGTCTATCTCGTTCTTTTTCTCTCTTTTTCTCTTGGCCTCGGTCTCTATCTCTCCCTGTCTGCTTGTATCATATCAATCAACTATCTAGTCGCCTGGTGTCACTTTGACGGTAAACGAAAAAATCGAGATTGCGAAGCAGCTCTCCCGCCTTGGAGTCGATGTCCTTGAAGCTGGCTTCCCAGTAGCATCACAGGGTGACTTTGACGCTGTGCAACGGATCGCCAACGAGGTTGGCTCCTTGATGGTTGGTCGTGAAGCCATTGGCAAGCCCATGGTGAGTTTCAAAAAAAAATTGAACCACTGGACACAGTGTCTCTCTCACGACACTGATTGATAAAGCCTGGTTTGCCCTATCTTAACCTTGTTTTCTACCTCCCCTTCCCCCTCCCCTCAAAATCAAACCACTCTAAATAGGTCATTGCTGGTCTTGCTCGCGCAGTACCTGCTGATATCAAGCGCTGCCATGACGCTATTGCTGGCGCCCCTCTGCGCCGGATTCACACTTTCCTTGCCACATCTGACATCCACTTGAAGTACAAGCTCAAGATCTCGCGCGAACAGTGCATCGAACAGGCCGTTGCTGCCGTCAAGTTTGCACGCACCCTGGTCGACGACGTCGAATTTTCGCCCGAGGACGCTGGACGCTCCGACCAGGACTTTTTGTGTTCAGTCCTTTCTGCCGTCATTGAGGCTGGCGCAACGACTCTCAACATCCCCGACACAGTAGGATACAACATGCCTGAGGAGTATGGCGCTATGATCAAGTATCTTATCGCTAACACCAAGGGTTCCGATAAGGTCATCTGGTCAGCTCACTGCCACAACGACCTTGGCCTAGCAACCGCCAACACCTTGTCCGGCATTATGAATGGTATTCGCCAAGTCGAGGTGACAATCAACGGTATTGGCGAGCGTGCAGGCAACACTGCCATGGAAGAAGTCGTCATGGCCGTCCACACCCATCCCGACTACTTCCCCGTCTACCACACAATCAACACTCCTCATTTCTGCCGAATCTCTCAGATGGTCTCGTCGCTCACTGGTATGGCTGTCCAGGCCAACAAGGCTATTGTCGGTGTCAATGCATTCTTGCACGAGTCAGGTATCCATCAAGATGGTGTTCTCAAGAACAAGACCACGTACGAGATCATCGCGGCCGAGACTGTCGGCGCCAATACCGTCAACTTGGTTCTGGGCAAGCACTCTGGCCGCGCTGCATTCCGATCGCGTCTTCAGGCGCTCGGTTACGGTGATTTGACAGACGAGGAGTTCCAGGTTGCCTTCACAAAGTTCAAGGCTCTGGCTGACAGCAAGAAGCGCGTCACTGAGCAGGATCTGATTGCCCTTCTGACCGACCAGGTGACCACGGGCGCTAACGAGAATGCCACCTACGTGGTCAATATTCTGCAGGTTGTTTCGGGCACGTCCTTTGCTACTGCAACTGTCCAGCTGCAGAACACAAAGACGGGCGAGATCCTGATGGATGCCGCTATCGGCAAGTCTGGACCCATCGAGGCTGTTTTCTTGGCCATCCAGCGCCTGGTCGGCAAGCGGATTCGTCTGCTCAAGTTTGACATTACGGCTGTTGGTGAGGGTGTCGATGCTCTTGGCCAGGTCTCGGTCAAGATTGCCGAGGATGAGTCGTCTGGCTCTGAGAGCGACGAGGCGAAGCAAGAGGAAGGTGCTGCCGAACAGAGCGAAGCCGCCGCTGTCAATGGACCCACTTTCCACGGCCACGGTGCTGACTCGGATATCATCCAGGCTGCCACCAAGGCTTATCTCTCGGCCATCAACCGCCTCGTCAACGCGAGCGAGAAGCAGGAACAGCGCCTCCTCCAAGGCCGCAAGGTCGATGTATAAATCTGTACACGAGGGGTACCATCCCACCCTTTGGCTTTTTTCTTTTCTAATTGCATCCACCTCCAATGCTTGCTAGAAGAATAAACAAAAGGGATATTTTTTGTACAGAACAAAACATGCATTCCTTCGTTTAATGTGTTGGCTATTATTATTGCATACTCTCCTCCACAAAACTATTTTCCGTCACCACGTTTTGCTGTTTGTTAGCTAGTATTGTTTAGCCTCTCTCCTGTCTCTTACGACGTTTGAGCTTGGCCGAGCACGCAGATAACTGTGCAACAACGTTGGGCTAAAGGGCTATTACACGTCTGGAGAGGACAATATGAACACGAAAAGGGGTCCCGTCCTTCGTAGAGAATGAAAAAATAGAGTAATGTACCCTCTCCACCCCTTTGTTGCAACAGCTGTCTTCAATGATGACATTGACTTTGAGTACCAGGCACCACTTCTTCCCTACCAGCCTTTCCCAAACTCCAGGATCATTTACCTCTCACCCTCCTCTCCGCCCCTGGATAGTTTCTCATATGTGTCTTTCTCGTGTCCTCCACATGGCGGTAGATGGGGTTAGAGGAAGAGAAAGGGAGGGGGAAGAACCGTCCTCATTTTCGCTGCAACTCTAGACTCCTGTAGGAGAGAGAATGAGAACGTCTCGAGAAGACTGCAAGGGGGGAGAGCGGTTGGTTCGACCCACTTTCCTCCTGCAGCTGGCTCGTCCTTGCCTACATATTCTATTTTTTCCTACGCGATGCTTTTGGTTCATAAGAATAGTATCAAGGGTTAGATCGGTGTATCATGCAATGCTCTTGGCTGAGGTTGAGAGTACAAGAACATTAGGTCAAGGCATGCATGGACCCTTTTTTGACTAAAGGAACAAGTATAACGCCTCTGGGCTAATGCATTCTCCTTTGTCACTTTTTGTTTGTTCCCCTGACTCCTAGCTCTTCTTAGCTCTCCTCTACCATGACACACAAATGGAAGAGACCCAGAACTGGCTTTTCTGCTTTTTCCTCCAATATCTATTACCAGAATCGTAAGGACCTGCCATCATCATCCCCTCTACAGTGGAGATATCTCAAGAATCTCGGCTTTTTCACGACTGATAAGTACTGTACATCAGCCTGTCCTGTTGTGAGGAGTTTGCGACAGGCCAACAAGATCTCCTAGTCCCACCATTATCCTTGTCACTCGTAATGAAAAAAAATGGTCTGGGCGGGAAGGAAAACCATCATGGGCATTGCTGCATGCCATAAGCGGGGTCAAGACCAGCTCTTGAGCATAGTTCGCTTTCGCTCTTTTTTCACCTCCCTCTTCCTTTGAGCCTTTTGTCACAGATTTCACTTGTTCACTCCTTCTTTCATTTCTACTTTTTTTTCTTTACCGTTGATCACTTACAGTGACCCCTTCCCCACAGTTTTTCTTGGTTGCCCGATTGTTCGTTTTGTATAAAAAGGTCTCTTCACCCCTCCATACCCCTACAGTTTCTTCCTCAAGTCACTCTTTTAGTCACTTTTGTAGTACCATAACCAAATATCTGACACCCAAGTTCCCCCTTTAACAGAACACTTACCTATTTCCTGGAAGGCCCTACACCCTTTATTGTTTTCTTTCATATATTCTCCTTCTTTTACGTTGTACACTTTCACAAAGAAACACGCTATACCTACACAACTCCACCCTTCGACACATCATGTACTTCTTCAAAACCTCGTCATATGTTCTTGTGATTGCCATGGCCTCGCTCGCTGTGATGGCTGGCTATACGTCCGCTGCTCCCATCCCGGAACCAGAACCTTTCATCTCATGCTACGACCCAAGCTTTGCGTGCGACAACCAGTACGGTGCAGGTGGCTCGAGCTACTAAAAAAATACTCCCCTCTCCCTCCGTGGTCACAAGTTAAAAAAACACCAACCACACCACTCTGTTTTTTTCAACTAAAACAGTAGACCCAGTTCTCTCTCCAAGTTGCTGATGTGGTCACCAGCACATACGCCAGATATTGTTGGATAAAGCCATTACTCGCCAGAATAAAAAAAGGCGGGTAAAAGTGACAAATGGAGTCACAATAAACATTATATCGTTTTTTTTGTTTCTTATGAATCTACATGGATGTAGGAAAAGGGAATGAGATGGTTAAAAAAAGATGGTATCAATGACACTGAACTGAGAAATCACCGACTCTTGCTGTTTGCTTGAACAGTGTTCCTTCTTTCTCATACGAATCATTCATCTTTGAGCGTACGCATATATATGTATCCATTTGATTCTTGTGTGCACCTTTCTCCTTCTTCCACTCGTTTTTCATTGCCTCCGTGATGGAGTTTGCCGAGCATGAAAGAGGCGTTTGCTCTGTTTGCAAGGAACCATAGAACATCCCGATGTCTTTGAATTCAGCATGTTTTGTTATCCATTAACGCCTTTGTTAAACGACCCCCTTCACTTTTACTAACCTACTGACTGCACAGCAAATTACATCAAGATTGGACAAGGAGGCAAGATTTCTTCTTCTTTTTTTTTATTCCTGGGTGGGGAATCACTTCATAGCTGGGAGGAGATTGCTCCTCAAGTGGACAAGTGGGTGAGCAGACCTGCGGCACTTTCAGGGCTGGAACATGGCCTGCATGATTGGTGTTATGTGTAGGGCGTTTGCTCATCCATGGTACAATGTATGTTTGCAAAACTATTAGAGGGTTAAAGTACAACTATAGATGAGCAATGATTATTGTACCATAGGAAAAGTTTTCTTTCTTGTAGGAGAAAAAAAAAGACGGGGTCCAGTTGAGAGCCATGATCGTATCAAAAGCCTAATCCTTTGATACCGACGAGTACATTGCTGAGCCAAATATGATGTCTCGTGCGCTCATACGATTCTCACAGTGTCATTCCGATCCTGCAATAAAGATCAGAAGCCATCATGTGTTTGTTAAGGCATTCCACCATGTGTTGCGCGTCCTCTCTATTGGAGTATGGTGTAGCAAATTGCGCGTTTTGCTCATGATTACTCATATTGATGAGCAAGTTGATGGGTATACTGTTGTCTTGGCGCCAAGATGCTGGGATGGCAAGGAAAACACGGTAAAAACTAATGTCATATTCTGACTATCACGCACCTTTATTTTTACTATTTATCGTTGAGTTGTCCCATGTACGGGTGGACTTTTTGACCCTACGAAGCGAGACGCCTGGTGTGGGCTTGACAAAAGAGACCATTTTGGGGGTGGTGGTTTCAGGGCTCTTGGTGTTTGAGGATTTCTTCGTACGCTTTGGTAGGCTTCTTAGCGATGCTGGCGTAGGAAAACAGCAAAAGGAAGATTCTATGTACTAAGCAAAGGCTGACAAGAGTGAGGGCGATGTGTCTCGGAGCTTAACCATTGATTGCCAAGGCGTAATATAATAGACTCCCCTCCCCACCCTTCAACCAGGTCACATCCTTTTATATAATTTGTGGCAAGTGGACCCTGGAAAAAGAGCCAACCTTCTTTCTGTCACCCACACAACTCCATGGCCACCGCGCTCAACATACCCCAGGGCTCTTTCCCTACCACTGTTCAGCAGCATATGTACAGTGTTGTAGGGAGAGCAGCGATGAAGCTTGTGATTGCCACTGATGTCTTCATCTACATGCCTTCGGCATCTGCGGGTACACTCACACATTTCAAGGATGCTTTACACCTTATTCTTCATAAAGAGCAAAAAAATCAAATGAGAAAGCAAAAAGGGGTAAATGAATTCTAAAGTTCATTGTCAGTCCACCTCACAATCAACAGACATCTTGTCATGAAATATACATTCAGAGACTAACCCATGGTCATACATCATGCTTAAGCGCGATCCCAATGTGGACGCGTATCTAGGTGAAACCTTTTTGAGCCAAGGGCTGGGTGCAGTCGTCCTTGCGGCACGTGAGATGGGTGTACACGTTTTCGTCAACAACATTCACGTCTGGAGCGATTTTGCCACACACTGGAGGACCCTAGTTATCAAAAGCAACATGTATCGCAAGAAAGCACTCACAACAATAATGATGAGCAGGAAGATGGCACGGAAGGAGGCCACGAAAGCCTTGGTCGCAGCTGGCCTGTTAAGGACATCATCGTCGCAAACATCAGAACAAAGCCCATCGGTCCAGGTACCAGTCCAGACGCTACGACTAGGTCAACAGCAGCAGCAGGAAGCTCTCGAGCTGCCAAAAAATAAGATGCTTGAAATGAGACAGGTTGAGGACTTTATCGGGTATACGTTTCAAGAGAAACTTTATCTCTATACCGCCCTCTATTCTTATAATAATCCCATTGGAAGCTTCATCTTTCACCGACAGGAGTGGCTAGGGGATGCCCTAGTTGAGATCCTCGCAGCCGACTACTGGTCACAGCAGGCTCCGGAGCAGTTTACTAACAACAACTTTCGCCAGTCGCTGACCAATCGCTTTCTCGGTTTCTTGACCATCATCCTGGGAAGGCATTTCCATGGCAGCATTTGGAATGGTAGATTGGAAAATGCTCGACAGCAGCTGTCACATCGTCTGGACCTAAATGATCTCCCGGAAGATCAACGTAACGTGTGTATGTCCCTCCCTCCGTTAACCGACCGGCTAGGCAATATCCCGCTTCATGAACTGGCCCTTTACCTGTGGCGCCGTGCTCTGATCGATCAAGAGTATGGACAGGAACCTCTATGGCAGCAGACGATCATTCCAAAGTCGGCTGGAGATTTTTTCGAGTCGATGATGGGGGCTGTCTTTCTAGACTCGGACCTTTCGTACGAGGTTGCTAAGAAAGTCTTTGTACAGACTGCCCAAGTTGTCCTCGACATTTATTTCTCTCCACAGGAGTACGTCGAGCCTTTGTCCAGTCTCCGAGCAGCTATGGAAGGCATTGGATGCACCCAGTGGACCATCCTTGGCACCAAATGGATGGACACTATGGAAGAAAACGAGAATGATCAAGAGGGGGGTTCATATATGAAGAATATATTGAAAGAGCCACCCACGAAGCGTATACGTCTGGAGTGCAGTGCCTCGAATGCCAGTGATGTACGTGGTAGTGCTGACGCATGGTCTCACTGCTTTACTGTACACAACTCTCCAACAACAACTGCAAGAGTAATCACCACCACAGCAGCAACAGTCAAGGGAACACGAGTAGGCGGCAAGCATCGGCAAGATCCAGTTAGACACACTTATTGCGTGAGTGTGCATGGACACGCAATATCCATTGCAACAGAAGTCGTTGAGGAGGAAGCATGGGATATAGCAGTTCAAAGGGCCATTAGCGCCGTGGACCTTTACCCCCATCTTGTCATGGTCCACTGCACCTGTGTTGCCCCAAGTCCTGATTAACAGGTTCCTTTGTTTGATCACCCCTTTTCTACAGTATTGCACTGCAGATAATGATAAAGAATCTGCGTGAAGGATACCATTGTCTTTAAACCCCTCCAGAAGTTCCTACTTGTAGTCTCATGAGATGGAAAATTAGCTCGATTTGCTATTGAAAATCGATGTCGTGTCCATCTCATTTCTAAGTAGTTGAAAAACACTAGTTCCTATCATAGAGTGGGGGCATTAATAAAGAGAATAAGCTCCTGCTGAGCTTGACCATATTGGAGAAAAAGTTTTTCGTGAGGAGGGGAAACATGTCTCGGGTTCTAGACTATGTCTTTTTCAGGGTCCAAGGAGGAAAGGGCGTACATCTATTTTGTATATGTCCCGCCAGGCTGTGCATCTTGTTTGAAGGTTGTGTTCAATGAGTCGAACCAATAATACAACACAGAGGATCTGAGGAAGGTCTGAAGTGACCATTTTCTGCATGACTGCCCATCTCTCCCTGTTTTCCCTTCTCTCATACCATTTTTTCACCATCTAATACTCTTTCTCACTCTCCCTCCCTTTGCTTTCTAAAAGAGAAAGCGTCCTTTTCTTGGTTTATCACTCTCACCAAACCCATTTCTACAGTAATATAACACCAAGAAAGTTTCGGTACAAGTGACCCTCTAATGGATTATCAAGAGTTTTGCTTCGATTCTGAGATAGTCAAGCTTCCCGTCGTGCAAGACCCAGTGACAGGAGCCAAGTATGTTCGATTGGGTGATATCCATGACATTTTCCCTGGGGTGCAACGCATCCTGCTGGAAGACATGATTGTCCCATTCATGGTCGATTCGAACGAGATCAAGTAAGAAGACAAGAACAAAAAAGGGGCATGACCTCGCTGAACATTCCTGTGCGTGTATTTTATGTGTGTATACATTGGCTCATACCGTGAGTCTTCTTTTCTTCCCTTAACAATTTTTTTCCCTTTTCTAATTTCTTTTTTTTCTTACTCTCGATTCAGGTACGAGCCAAAAAGAGTGCCTCATTACCCTGGAAGAATACTGCGGCTTGTCGTGCCAGCACCGTCTACACCTCTTCCTCGCTATTCTCCAATTGATGAACTTCACCTCCAACATCAACACCATGAGCAACAGCAACAACAACAACAGCAACAGGATCAATACCAGGAAGAGAGAGACCAGACTCTGGAAAGCCCTCGTCAGCGTGCGTTGCAAAGATCACGAACGCTTCTTCGAGCCATTGAGGAGCAACTGCATCCACACGGACCCCACGCTGTCCTTCCCGATCATACGACCCTCATACCTGAGACGTTGTTGATGTCCACAATAAGGCCTGCATCGAATATAACGACAGCCGGAACAGCTCTATCGACAATATTGCCAGAGCGACTCACAGGTGCACCAGTCTCAACTGACTTGTATCAAGCACTGCAAAATGAAATGGCGGCGCTACGTCAGCTTATGGGCCAGAACCATGATGAGGTGTTGGAGAATTTTTTGGAGGTTCTTAAACGTCAACAGCAAACAATGGATCGAATCGCACTCTTGCAAAAGCGTATGGAAGCCAACATCAGCCAAGTGTACGAGTTGCACGAGTATCCAATCCCTCGCCTCTTCATCATCCTACCGGACCCTCGCCATCGCTGGGACCCACGGCGACTCTTGTCAACTCGGTTTCGACTGCATTTTCTGTGCGAGTGCGGTGAACATACAAGGGAGCTTGTTCGTGATGATCCAACACTCTCACGACAACCACACCATATTCATTTGGCACACCATGAAGGCTATGAGCTGACTCGACCCAATGAGTTTTACAACCAGTACGGACCATATTTACTCGGTATGTTGCAGACAATCAAGTTTGGATGTTTGGTCGCAGGCATTGTGATTCCACCAATTGCTCACATCCCTGCCGCCGAGAGCTTGCAGAGTATGTCACAGACGCTCCACGCATCATCAAAGGATCTCGTGGCAGGTATTGATGCATCAATCAACTACTTGGAACGGCATCTGCAGATATCTGATCCAGTTGCAATCTATGATCGACTAAGCGAGCTATCGGCGCTCGAAGGTGCAGACTTGCGTCGACTCGAGCATTTCATTCGCAACACGGACGAAGGCAAGACACTTGGCAACCTGTACCGGATCACAACACTCTCGGGTCATGTCAAGTGGGTTTGCTTGGATCACTACCGCTCCAACTACCGTGATTCAGTCATTCGGCAACTGCTACAGAACATCAAGGCCAATGGAGGCATCTATGATGCCCATCTTCAGAAGATTGTCATTACTCTTGGTTCATCAAATGTTGCTGCCCAGTTTTTTGAGAGATTGGTCTGTGCACCGGGCGTGGATGAGCTCGAACTTTCACTCGACTATGAATTTACGTCGGTTGATCTGACACAGCTGCGTAACGTGCTTCGAACATCGTCTGTACAGTCGTTGATGTTGGATGGTCATTGGCGGAAGGGGCCATTGGTCGAGATCAAGCTCCCAGGCAAGAAGCGATATGATGGTATTGCAGGGATGATGACGCATGAGCGCTTGAGGTGTCTCAAGCTTCGGCGGTTAGTCCGATTTGGTGCCAATTTGAGCAGTGGGGCTCTTGTTCCTATTGCATCGGGGCTGAAAAATTTGTCCAGTAGCAGCAGCGGTGGTGGTAGTGAAGGCAGTAGCATTGGAAGTAGTGGCAACACCATGAGGAGTGGTTTGACACCCGTCAATTCCTCGGGATCAGGCATGGACATTGGAGGACCTTCTAGACCTGTTCTACGGCACAACACCATCTCATTCCTGCGATCATTACATCTCCTGGAGAAAATGGATGAAGACGACCAGGTACGGCTGGCGACTATTGTCAAAGGTAGTCCTTCACTGGTTGATCTCCGACTCGGGCTTCGCAACAAGAATCTCAAGCTCGATAACGGTATGGCAAATGCCACACGCTTATCGCAGGAACTCTTGGACGCCATTGCAACATTACCGTTCCTTAAAGTGTTGCATCTGCATATGGTTCACTGGAGGCAGCCAACAAACGCCAGCCTACAAGCACTCCGTCAGATTGCGTCGTACGGCACCTTACAGGAATGCAAGGCGGTCGTGTACGATGCCTTTAGTTTTGCAGCACAGTTCAGTGTGTTGGCGCAGCATGCTTCACTGAAGACATTTCAACTGCAGGCAATTGCTCTCTGGCGGGTGGGCCACTTTGAAAAGATGCAAGTAACAGCGACTTCTCGTAAGAGAAGCTCAGTGCACCTGGATTTCCCCGACAAAGTGTTGACTGATAACGATATTCAGGCAGTAAAGACTATTCTATCAGGGTTTTCTCTCTCGTATCTGAGCGTTGCCATGCCCACCGATCTTCAATGCCCTACGAGAAATGTTGTCATCCCGCTGGTTGGTACCGTTGACCATACCCAGTTAACATCTGTGAGGTTCTCAAGAGTGTCCCGTGGTGTACATGGTGAGTTTTGGGTCGCGTACTTTGAGGCACTGGGGAGACAGCAAAAGGAACAACAACAACTGCTGCAAGAGAACAGCTTGGAAAGTAAAATCAAGGCTCTTGGTATACAAGATAAGGAAAAGCAAAGGCTATCGCTGCAATTACAACAAATAGACACACCTGCAATCCCACACCCTATGGCAACCACAAGAACAACACTGACCGGTTCGCCATTCCGCAAATTGAAATCTGTTTCGCTCGTCCAAGCACATATCACCACACATTTTCTGAGCCACATTGGACAGCTGAGCTTATGTCAGCTCACTCTGTTTTATTGTTCGATTGACGGAGATATCCCTTCTTCATCATCAGCGGCAGCAACAGCATCCCCTCAATCGGTCGACGGCGCTATTAGAGAAAACATGATCCAACATCCAAGACTCGCTAGAGCCTTAATACGGAACCTAGACTACTCGCGACTTCGACTCATGGCGATCATTGAGCTCGGTATGGATTCGACTGTGGTTAGAGCATTCCAAGAACGAGCATGCCATTTCAGGAGAGATCTTGAGATTTATGTCTATGATACCGAGTGGTCGGATCTTGATGTCGAGCAGCTGTCCGCTCCATGGCCCCGATGGCCTAAATATAGTTCCGCGGCTGACTCGATGCCACGTTCACCACAAGTCATCACTGATGATAAAAGTGACGCTAAGGCCACATGGGAGTCAATGACAATAGATAGCGACGAAGAAGAAGCACCATTGGACAAGAATGAGCACTCACACTTTAGCATGTATGCACGGAATTCGACCAACTTTGATGCCATGGAGTTGAATTCTTTTTATGCAAAGATGAAGCTTTACTAGGTAGTACGTAGTAAATCTCTGCAATGAAGCATGCTTTGAATTATTTTGTTGGAGAGAGAGAACGAAAGAAAGAAGAGGCGACGGAGAAAGCATGAAGGAAATGTTTCAGGTCTAATAATCAATCGTTCGACGTCAAAAATAACGACTACCTCTTCTGTAGTGTAGATTGGAAAGACACAATAGATCGCCTCCCTCCATCCTGAACATCCGACATGTAGGCACTCGGTACAGTCATGTGCTCCGCGCCCCCTCCCCGCTCTGCTCGCCAGAAATTCACTCTAGTCGACGGGTAAATACATCATAGCAGACCCAGCATCCATTTTAGCAGCTACCATATCGACATTACCGTCTCTGTCGATAAGAAACATCACTGTCGAAGAGCTATCAACTCGTTATTATCGCCATCATCCAGGATATTCAGTATCATTGGCTGCGAAGGGTAAGGCAACATGGAGGGCACAGTCCATGCTGGATGGGTGGTACCTGAATGACCAACATGGACCAGCCGCGATGGGCGAAGCAGCCTCGAATGGTCGAAACCTATGAAACTGTGGGTGTAGACCACATACAGCGGAATATGTTGCTCTGCTACCGCGAAGTGGTGCGCAAAAATATGTCAAGGCTCGCTTTCGACCGGTACAAACTACACGCTTTAGCGGTGCACTGTATGAAGCTGATACTGTATGGAGTCCCAGGTTTGCTCATGCTCCCTCCTTTCCTCCAACGGGGCTCATCATCAGGGTCAAACTCTTCTGTACATGCGTGTTATTATTTCTGCTTTCAAAGTCCTTCAGAGGACGCGGTGACGCTGTTCCAGTTTGATGAGATGTCTGAACTAGGAGATCATAAAGCTATCGTGTGATTTGAATACTAGTTATAGGGCCATGTATGTGCAGGTAGTTTGATGGCTGGAGCTCAACAACTCTGACTCTAATGAGGGGGGGATGATAAAAGCGGCTGACCTAGGGGGGGACTGACTTGGAGGACGGTTAGGCATGCGTATGAGCGATACAGAAGTATCTGATGCAAGGCGGCAATGGGTCAAATATAAATCCCATAGGCACGACAACATTTTTTTGTTTACATTGTCTAATGGAGGTCCACCAAGGACTGGTCAGTTTTTGATTAGAGTCGCACACCTCTGATCCAAGACAAGTCCCCACCCTTTCTCTCAGCACCACTCTCTCTTCTTGTTGCACAGAATTGCAGTAGATGGATGATTCGACTATACACAATATTGCTAAGGATGGCGTTGTATGGTCATGTTGATCAAAGGAATTTAGAAATATGTATTCGGGCGTGGAAACTGTGGAGACAGGGGATGGAGCATAGATATGGGGATGCAAAGTGAGGGGAAAAGAAGAAACATGCTAATACCATCTGGGCTTTCCCTTTTTTTAATATCAAAACTGTCTGTTCGGATCGTAGTACATGACTTACTTCAAAGAGCGAACTATAACCTTGTTTACAACTGGAGACGATGTGCCTTACCATTTGACTGTTTTTTGCCAACATCCTTGTTTTACTTCTGGATGCGATGTGCAATTTAACCTCCCTCCACCTTTCTACCTTTCCTTCTTTCTTCTTTCTTTACACCACGCACAATCACCTCCTCCTTTCCCTTCTTGTGCGTCATTCTCTCTCATTCCCTCATTCAGCGCGTCACAGTCATCAACTGATTGCCTCTCCCTCCTGGTACTTGACCATTGCTGTGCAACTGGAGTGGGTAAGCCAGCCGCCATGGTTCAGAGTTTCGACTCGCTCTTACTTCTTCAGCACTACTTATTTCACTCCTTTCTCTTTATTGCTTCGTATTATTCTTTTCCTCCTTGTTTTGTTGTATGATCTCTCGCCCCTTACTTTTTCTGTTCTGGAAGTAAGAAAGTAAACTAGCAACGATGTTCACAATTGATTGTCTACTGAAAGACCGAATAGTAGACAATTTCACTCTATACAGCGACATCAAGAAGTAGACTTTCGGATAGCTTATAGTATGACAGCGGCATTTGTTCACTAATGTATTATGAGAGGTGTGCAGGATCATGATGCTGAATCATATAAAAAGCTTAATAAACAAATGAGGTGCTCCTGCCATGGTTGTTTTCCCTCCTTTTATATTTTGCGAAAACATGCCTTCTCTTCTATCATCCCATCTCGTATACGTTGTTCGTTCTTGTCCCTCCTCCTACTTCTGGGACCCACCAAGCTCTTATGATTCCTCGTATTTATGGCATGTGGACTGTGCTCTGAAAAACTAATGCTCTCAAGTCCTATGGCGGCCGCGTCCATAGTACCCCAAGGCCCATTTCCTATCGATGTTCAAATGGCAAAAGCGGATGAATGCACTCAAACGTCTCTGTCAGCCAACCTCACGATCAAATCCTGACGCAGGCATCTCGCCATGGAATATACATTCGGAGACTAGCCCATGGCTATCGTTGTGGACTCAGGTTCCGGCCAAAGTTGTAAAGAAGAGTAGCTATTGGAGTGTTGCTCCAGCCACTTGCCTGGTTTCCCTCTTCCCATTTTATTTTGCGAAGATAGAGAAAGCCCTCCACGAAGCGTATGCGTCTGAAGCGCAGTGCCTCAAATGCCAGTGATGCGCGTGGTACCTATCATCAGACGTGGTTCAATAGAGTCACGGGGCGTAGCAACGGCATCCTTGTTTAACCCATAATCCGGTTTGACACACCGACTTTACTTCAGCGATATCCATAGTTATTCGGATGGCAGACAATGACACTGAATTGCAGTCACACATCCCCGACAAGGCCTCGGCTTGATAAAAACGGGGTTTGTGTTAGATATAAGAGAGGTGTGCGAGTGGAGGAAGATTCTGTTCCTCTGGCACAGAAATCTCACCTCCCCTTGCACAGGTAACCTCGCCTCACCCCCATAGTATCGGTAGTTTTATGATTGAATATATTGACCCTTGGCACAGAAACCTTACCCCCTTTACACAGTTTATTGAGTATTGAATGTCAGAATAAGCTTACACTGCCGCTAGCCTCTTTCAACGAACCTAACCAGGTCCCACATTTGAACAGGCTGAAGCCATGCTTTCTAAGGAGCAGCCAGAGGACAGGGATGCAAACCGCGGCAGCGACTTTGGTCCAGAACGTCGCGAAAAATTGAAGCAAGAAATCAAAAACTATTTTACGCGAAGCAAGTAAGAAGTTAATGCTCAAATGAATTTCAAGATTCTATCACCATTGGTGGCTGATGGATGACCGACCATCTAGTATTTGATTGCAATCTAGGACCAAGAAGCAGCAAACACGACCTATGCTATCGGAGAGACGTATAATTCCAGCCCTCAAGAACTTGAGACTCATCACTTTTGGCGAGGGTGCGCGTACTTTCCAGGCAACATGGATGGGCATGGATGTAGTAGTGAAGAAGGCCTACATCTGGAATCAATCTTCAATTGCAGATGAGCTGGAGCACGAGGCCACAGTCAATGAAGAGCTGCAGACGCCACAATGGCGCTTCATCCACGAACTGAAGCTAGCTGGGCTGAAGGGCGGAATGGAGATGATTTTGGTAACAGAGTTCACTGGGATCGACCTCTGAGATAGGCGATTGGATTCATCCGATCGAAACAAAATCTGCAGGGCACTGTCAGCGATCCATGACTTGCGTATCCTGCACGGTGATATTCGACCAGATAACATTACAACAAAGCTCGATGGTCAGGATTCGCGATTCTTTCCATCTACTTTGGCCGTTCCTAATTTGTGAGACACAACTCAGCCCTGAATTGCGAGATGAAAGAAATGGAGGCATTGCTTGACCTGATGCCATGGACGAAAGGTAAAGACGGTTAATACGTTGATTGTACATGCGTCGTGCTTCTACTTTCAAACTGTGTCATAATAACGCCTAAAAGGGTACAGATAATCTGGTAGAAAATGGATGAGCTTTGACGAGTGGCGAGCATGGAACTAACAAGTGCTAGTAGCTCAAACTCAATCACAACATGTTGCCGACCATGAAATAATAACACGATCCTCCTTGGGTTGCCTTCAGCAGAGATCATCGGGCTAAAGTGGAGTGTAGGAATGACTTTTGACACGTCGAATAGCGGTGGGGACCGATCGGCCGTTTCTGGGTTACCCTTGACTCCCCGAGTAGGATCAAACCCAAGGACAAGGCTGGTCGTGGTGGTGAAGGCAAGGAAGGAGGTGAAGAAGGCAGAACCTTTACTACCCATAGATATCCTGGACGCGGACGAGGCTGAACAGAGTTTTTTTTTGTCTCTTGTTCTGTTGTTCTTTTCAACAGAAGATATCAGCGTTTAGAAGTCTGCTCTGGCCAGAGTGGAGCTGCCTGAGTCGGCAAAGGGCACTTGCACCGCGACAAACGCTGCACTGGATTGCCACCTGGGAAGGAAGGCAGTTGGACATAGCTTCGAAAGTGTATAATACACAACGCAGCTGCATTTTAACATACGCCCGATTCTCAAGAGTGTCCCGTGGTGTACATGGCAAGTTTTGGGTTGCATATTTTGAGGCACTGGAGAGACAGCAAAAGGAACAACATCAGATACTACAAGAGAACAGATTGGCAAGTAAAATCGAGGCTCTTGGCATACAAGGAAAAGCAGCGGCTGTCGCTGCAATTACAACAAATAGACACACCTGTAATCCCATACCTTATGGCAACCACAAGAACAACACTGACCGATTCGCCGTTCCGCAAATTGAAGTCTGTTTCCCTCGTCCAAGCACACATCACCACGCATTTTCTGAGCCACATTGGACAGCTGAGCTTATGTCAGCTCACTCTGTTTTATTGTTCGATTGACGGAGATATCCCTTCTTCATCATCAGCGGCAGCAACAGCATCCCCTCAATCGGTCGACGGCGCTATTAGAGAAAACATGATCCAACGTCCAAGACTCGCTGGAGCCTTGATCCAGAACCTAGATTACTCGCAACTTCGACTCATGGCGATCATTGAGCTCGGTATGGATTCGACTGTGGTTAGAGCATTCCAAGAACGAGCATGCCATTTCAGGAGAGATCTTAAGATTTATATCTATGATACTGAGGGGTCAGATCTTGATGCTGGGCAGCTATCCGCTCCATGGCCTCGATGGCCCAAATATGGTTCCACAGCTGGCTCGATGCCACATTCACCACATGCCACGCTAATGACAAAAGTGTCTCTAAGCCCACATGGGGTCAATAGCAATAGATAGTGATGAAGATGAAACGCCATTGGACAAGAATGAGCGCCCACATTTTAGCATGTATGCATGGAATTAAACTTTGGTGCTATGGAGTTGAATTCTTTCTTCGCAAAGATGAAACTTTATTAGGAAAAGTGGATCAGTGAAAATGTATTTTGATATATTGCTACCACTGTACGTACATCATTCACCATTGTTTACTTGCTTTGCATGTTTGAGAGAAAGTGAGAAGTGCGGAGAGCACAACAGTAAGGTTAACACAAAGAGACAAGGATGTGCATGCTTACCCATATTGTGCATGAAAATAGAGTTTTGGGTACTTTGGGTACTTAGGAACTCTCTACAGGGGAAGAGCAAACGTTGACTAAATCATAAACAGATCCATCAATGCACTCTGCTCTTCCTAGACACTCAAAACAACTTGGGCAGCCGTATTAAATTATATCTTGCACACTTAGAAACGCGCATTGGCGACAGAGGGAGAAGGATTTGATATAGCATATTCTGGCACTCGATCTTTGTCAAAACAATGACCACTCCGTCGCTAGTGTAGGAATGAAAAGATGGAGGAAGGATACGATGGATGCGTCCCCTCCTGAACTACTGACATGTTGGTGCTCGGTGTAGTTATTTACTCTGTGCTCCCTCCCCCCACACTTGTTCGCCAGTATTTCACCTTTGTTGACGGGAGTGTCAGAAATAGAGATACCATATCAATATCACTGTCGTTGTAGTCGTCGATAAGACTAGCGAAGAGCTATCTCTCACTGCAACAGTTACAAGATGCTCAGGATTGCTGGCTGTGCACGGCAAGGTGACTGGGAGGTACACATCGTCTATACCGAGCGGATCTACGCAAAACAGTTTTGAATGGTTGTATCACACGGAACCGGGGGGGACGCAGCATCCCGCGGAATTCGTTGTACCACTATCGCGCAGCGGCCAAGCAAAAAGCATGTCAAGGCTCACTTTCGGCTCTACAAACTGCATCTCCTGAAGCTGCAGGTGTATAGATCCGAGAAGCGTCCATGCTACTCCTCCTTTCCCCCCTCCCCCTCTCAAACGGGGATCACCATCAGCCGCCAAACTCTTCTGTGCAGGTGTATTATCAGCTCTACTAACAGGTCGTTAAAGAGGATGCCGCAATGCTGTTCCACTCTAGTCAATTGTATGAAACGGATGATGATGGCACTATACCGGACGACAAGATGGTAATCTTTCCGCCAAAGTATTGATTGATATAGGGGTCATGTGACTACAATGCGAGCTTTTTGACAATGTTTATGAACATGACAGTATGAGGGCAGGAGCGTAACAACTCTGACGCAAGTTGGGGACAGTGACAGGATGGCTGACCCGAGGGGGGAAGCTGACTTCAAGGACAGTCAGGCATGCGTATGGCTAGTATGGAAGTATCTGATGCAAAGCAGCAATGAGTCGTCAAAGTCTGTTGTGTAACCGCAGCAGGGAGCCAGGAAATTGGAGCCTGTGACGATGGCAGACCAAGACCAATTGTACGAAAAAGAGTGAAGTCCGCTCGAGAAACGATTATATGCAAGAGATATCGTACTGCACGCTGGCAATGGAGGAGAACAGCCCCAGGGGCACAGTTTCTGGGTTCACGTTGCCCACGGTGACGGGTGTGCCAAAAACTGGGAGGGGCAATGGTCATCTTCACTTTAAGGGACAACAGCAGTAGAGAGCAAAGATTGAATGTCCGTGGCCACATTCTTTTTTTTATGTTGTCACATATAGGAGATCCAAGACAGTGTGCACTGGATCCTGCTTCCCCCTCCCTTTCTCTCTTTGTGTTGGTGTTGGTCAAAAGGAATACAAAAAACTGTGGTAGCTGTGGGAACATTGCGCAAACAAATTGTGCGAGAAAAGAAGACAAGTTGTATGGAATGGTCAATGGCCGACGCATGGGGGGGACTAAAAGGGGGATAATGTGTATACACAAACAAATGTGACTCTTCCGTTTGGTGGATGTTCCCTGCATCTGCCAACGTCAAGTTGGAGATTAGCAGTTGTGTAGTTGAGAAGAGGAGGGGAAAAAAAGGCAATTGAGGGTATACAGGCACAAGGAATGGGGAATTAATACACACAGGTACAGGAAACGAGGGTGAGAATGGAATATTGAAAAAAGGTAAAACCAAGAAAGCTTTGACGGGAGTGGTGTGCTTAATAACATTAGAGACAGATAAACCGCTCAAAGGAGCAACTGACCATTCTGGGGTGGGGCAGTGCAGACTGCACCAAAAGAATAAAATTTGAAAAGCCTCCAACGAACAAATCATGGTAGTAATATTCATGGCAAGCTGAATGCAACCTTCTCTACCCATGGACGTGTACCCTGGTCTTTTCTTTCCCCTCTCGTCCTTCAGCCTCGTTGCTGGCTGCGTCTTTTCATATTTGCTCAATTTCTCTTTTTTCTCTTCTTTCCTTTCCTCCCTCGCGTTCAGTCACTCCTCCTTCCCTTCTTTTCCCTCTCGTGCCTCCTTCTCTCTCATTCACTTATTCTTTCATTCATTCTTTCATTCAGCGAGTCGCCGTCATCCTTTGATTGCCCATCTCCTAGGCATTCCACCATTGGTACACAAGTGAAATGGGTAAGTCAGCCACCATGATAAACAGAGTTTCGACCCGCTCTTACGTCCTCAGCAGTTTCATTCTTTATCACTTTACATTTTCCTCCTCTCCATATATTCTCTCACCCATCTCATTTCTTGTTCCCAGAACAAGAAAGTAAACCAATGACGATATCCACACTCAACTGTCTACTGAAAGAACTGTCAAGTAGACACCTTTTCACTCTATCAGCAATAGCAAGAAGAAGGCCAATGTGGTGTGGCAATTGCGTCTTCTCATAGTTGGAGGAGACGGTAGTGAAGATGGGAGTACGAAATGAACTACCAACACAGTCTACTCCAAAATTGAGTTGCAGCAAAACCGTTTTCAGATGACCTGCCTTACGAGTTATTATTCTGATATCCGTATCCATTGCTAGCCATCACCCACTGAGCTTCTCAGCCCTCGCCACATATGCTGCCTTCAGATGCCTCCTCTCATTGCACATGTTTCCGTGGGGTCCCGTCTATGCTGTCTCGGGTATCCGTCGCATCCCAATTGTCCCAATGGTCTGTCATCGATTCTCCGAGCGCTTGCCCCCAATGCGCCAAGACTATCCTTTTGCCCTCAGCCACTGCATGTCCTCTGTCCAGCGCCACTTCACCAATATCGGAAACATCACTGCTCCAAGTGCACCCACCACCAAATCAACCATCCACTCCATCCTGTGGTCTTCCTTCTTCTTCCTCCCCTACCCAAGAACACATGCTTCTCTCACCCACCTATTGGGCACAAAACCAAACATTAATGAACAGGCTGTCTTTGTCTCGCGCACGGTCACACTCCCTCGCTACACCAAACGTATCTCCAAATTGTGTAACTGTGTCTTGCTCCACATCCCCACCAAACACGTTGGCTCTCAAGTTGGAAGATCCCATTGGGTGTGGTGCTTCTGCAACCATCTTCCTGTCATTCCGTTATGGTCAACCGGTCGCTGTCAAAAAACTACACCATAGAGGCAAGGCCGAATTCTACCGCAAAGAGATCGAGCTGTGTGCGTCTCTCAATCATAAGAATATCATACAGTTCCGTGACATTTGCTTCCTCGAGGGCGAACTTGTCATGGTCATGGATTTCGCCGAGAAAGGGAGCCTGAAACGGGTCATCAAGGTGCAAGCCCGCGAGAACAAGAAGTTTGATTGGCTCACAATGATAAGGATACGAGGCGAAATCGCTGCTGGCCTTACCTATCTCCATTCCAAAGGGATTATCCATCGCGACATCAAAAGCGGTAATATCTTGCTCACCAAGAACCTTGAAGTACGGATTTGCGACTTTGGTCTCGCCCTGGTCATGTCACCATCAGATTCGATGAGTAACGACGACAGATCAAGATACGAACAAAACTCACTTGTTGGAACCCTTCGCTGGATGGCACCAGAGTCTCTAGGCGCCAATCCTAGATACTCCTTCGAGTCTGATATGTTCGCGTTTGGAATGGTGATGTGGGAGATGGCTGCCAATTATACTGTACCGTATCGAGAACTCGGAAACACCCGTGTCGCTGAGTACGTTCGGTCAGGAGGTCGAGAAACTATCCCGGATGATACGCCTTACGAATACAGGCATTGGATCAACCGATGCTGGGAAGAAGACCCATCCAAACGACCTAAAGCCCAGGAGATGGTGCAAAAGGCAGAGATTGAAGTCGTAGGCCATCTATCCACTGACGGTGATAGTATGGTGTCAGACTCTGGCCCATCCGGACTTGGGACGTTCGGCTTGATTAGACCTAATGAAAACAAGCGCGCCCCATCCTCTGTGCCACCTTCTAAAGCCATGGATATCGTACGCGCTAGGCCATCCGAATCTCTAATATCTGAGCCTCCTCGATCTATCATTACCATGTTGTTAGCCGCTGGGAACGACATCAGTGAGTCTGATACTACACCGTCATCCGGTCCTTGGTTGTCAACCTCTACATCGTCTAGCCTCTCCCAAGTCTCAGACAAATGTGCTCTTCATTTCTCCCAAGCAGCTGCAGGCAACAAGCGCTCGCAGCTACTTCTTGGATGTTGGAGCATCAGTGGAGCTCATGGTCTTCCGATCAACTACTCTCAAGCCCATCACTGGTTGTTGTTGGCCTCTCAGGGTCCCTGTGGTAAACCAGTGGCTGCTAGACTCCTTGGAATGCTGTACGAACATGGTGTTGGTGTTGCAAAGAACCGCGAAAAGGCTTTTAGTTTCTATTTACATGCAGCCGATCAACATGATCTTCTCGCTCAACTTGAGATCTCTCTCATGTATCGCCATGGAAACCGCCTTGTCTCACGCGACCACCACCAAGCTTTTCACTGGATGTGGAAAGCAGCCCAAAGTGGCAACCCTGTAGCAGAGTGCGGTCTTGGATGGCACTTTGAGTGTGGTATTGGTGTCACCAAAGATTTGTCGATGGCGATTTCTTGGTATACCAAATCGGCAGCAAAAAGCTACCATGTAGCCCAGAACCGTCTGGGATGGCTATATCTAATTGGCCAAGGCGTACAGCGTGATATTCAAAAAGCTATTGCCCTTTTTAAGTCTGCTGCCGAGCAGGGACATATAGAGGCCCACTTCCGGTTAAAAGCTCTCTATTCACGCATATGTCTTTATCGAGCGAGAGCAATACTCTCAACCCAGCCAGCAGTACCAACAAATTGCCATTTAGACACCAATGAAATCCAGCATCGAACAGTCATGGATGATCAAGTAGAGCTCTTCTATCTTGGGCAGGACTATGAGTACGGAGATGGCGAGTATATCCAGCCGGATGCAAACAAAGCCTGTGAGTTCTACAGCAAGTCGGCAGATCACGGCTATGTGCCTGCAATCCGAGCTCTTGGAGCCCTCTATCTAAGTGACCGCGCTGGCGTGGAAACTTTGTGTGACAGTGCCCACCAACATCTTGTCCGTGCTGCTAACCTCGGTGATGACGAAGCCAACACTTGGCTAGCTTGGAGCTTCTTGATGAAAGAGAAACAAGTCGAAACCCGTCAAGCTCTGCCATGGCTTAAAAGAGCCGCCTCTCGATCAGAACCCATCGCGCTGGCAACGATGG
This sequence comes from Actinomortierella wolfii, assembly GCA_016098105.1. Lineage (NCBI taxonomy): Eukaryota > Fungi > Mortierellomycota > Mortierellomycetes > Mortierellales > Mortierellaceae > Actinomortierella > Actinomortierella wolfii. The sequence goes on from JAAAIY010000025.1 coordinate 80,409, forward strand.
GTCGCTTCTACGATCGAGGCGAGGCTGGCCTTCCAAAGGATGCAGAACAAGCAAAGCGCTTCTATTCACTGGCCGCTGACAAAGACGATCCCATTGCGAAGATGTGGTTGAGCAAGGCATGTGTCATCCCTGGTGACCCAGGCAGCGTCAGGGCAAGCAAGCAATGGAAAACGCAAGCACAAGAATGGTTCGTCAGAGTGAGTCAAGATCTATCGGCCATTTCTGTTTAATGATAGAATGACATATATTATATAGTATACTAGTTTAGAGTCAATATGGCCACAGGCAAAAATATATTGTATTGTTATACCCAAAAAAAACCCCCTTTGAGAAACGCTGGATACATTTTGTACTCCGAAAAATAAAGGTCCATGGATATTTGCAATACAATAAGATTTCCTGTTGTATCGTGGTGACCAATCATCACATCGACTTTGTTTACAATTTTGGGAACCATGCATGGTCTGTGCATGACTCATGTTGGTCCCCAAATATTCAACCATTTTATTATTCCCAGCAAATCCTTCTCACGTTCTTAGATCCGATTACAGATCACAAGTTCATCTATGTCAGTGGAATGAAGGGTCGATGCTGCCATGAACGAATGAAGAAGCATGGAATATGGCAACTTCTTTATTCTGAGAGAGGGACCGACGCCTTCATCACATCCTTTCAACTATTGCTTCGCCACACGCATAGAAAATGTATGGTGTTACACAAATGAGAATCTTTCAAAAAGAGGGAGATTGTGGGCACACTGCAATCAACCATCCCGTGCATACACTCACTCTTAAAAATAGAATGATTAGGTGAGAAGTACCCTGCTCCAGACTACTTCCAAGCAACCCTTGAACTAATGCAATGTACAAGCTCGTCTGACTGGCAGTTGCGCACTGCTGCAGTATTACTAATAGTAATTAACCTTCAGATGTACTTCAAATCCTCACCCCAAAACATTGATAATAGAGTGGATTGAAGAGGCGTGAATTCTACAAAATATAGTGACTTGGGTGGTCTCTATTGGTTACCTGTCATATCGGAATTGCTGCCTGCCAGTGATGTGTCCTTTCGGCTCGATAACTCTGGTGCGATCGGCTCGTTCGAGACGAGACTAGGCCATTTTCGAGTCGAACTTGCTTAGTGTACCACAACCAAAGGCCCTGCCTGACTCGATATGACTTAATCTCAAGCCATGCCTCGTCAACCATCTTCGAGCACCCTACCGAATGTTTCATACAACACTAGTTAATTTTTATCAAGCCCTTGGAGCCGAGTCGAGTCATCAGCACCAATAAAGTGCTCATACCGAGCCCTGAACATCAGCCTCGATTCTATGCTTGGCCAATCCCTATAAGTCAGGAGAGAGCTACTAGATTGGACATGAAGCTGAGAAGGGCTTACAGATATAGGAAAAGTGGAGGAATCATTGTGTATCGAGCTTATGATCTGAAAGAAATGCGCTCACTTGAGTACTTGTGAAAATCTCGAGATAAATCTTAGCAGGGAGGGAGAGAATAGGTATGGCGTCTGGAACCTATGTCTTCTCATTTTTCGAAAATACCCTTTTGTCTTGTTGTTGTTGATTCTGCTTCATGGCAAAACTTGATGATATCCTAGATTTTGTATGTAACAATCATTGCCCTCTATCTCTTTCTGGATTTGCTCTTGGGTATTTTTAGTCAAAGAACTCAACACCAACTATTGCACACCAAGAGCTCAAACCTGGGACAAGACCTTGACTACCCGGCTTCGGACAACTAGAGAGAAGTATAAAAAATCAATTTTCAGACTTTCAGTCTGATGAATCATCAAACCATAGCCTGAGGGTTGGCGACTTGGAATCTTCAATTTTGCAAATAAAAATACGACCTTTCAGGTGTGTATGGTTCCTCGTAGAATTGATACAATATGAGCAATAGGTATGTAAACGATCAGCACGCGCTAACTCTCGGGTGGACGTATATTTGGTGTGCCTTCCTGGGATCCCTTGCCAAGTATATCTGAGAAAGGAAAGGGGATACAAGAAGGAGAGCATAGAGAGCGGAAGACGAGTGGATGGGAGAGTGGAGGATAGAAGGATGAGAAAGTGAGATAGGTAAAGGGAGATGGCATTTGTGCCACCATACCATTGTACACTTATGCACATCCCCCAAGAATAATGCAAGGAATCATCGAGTACCATAACCGCAACAGCATCTGCAGCCAATTTTGTGGTTGTTTTGTTCAGTGTATTCGACTCACTCTTCGAAACAGCACTTGGAGAAGACCTACTACGATTCATCACCTGTAAAAATGCGACAACATTAAATATGTATGTTGTCGTATGTATGCTAACGTGCTATTAGAAATGGAGGACCTGTCCAGCCCATGGTTCTTTAACATGAAAGTGCATGCATTAGCATACATATTCTACTCTTCACTATCATCAACCAATATCAATGACTAGCGGAACATATCGATTTGAAAATCCCCCATAAACTGGAAATATCACCTTTTTATTGAGCAGAACATACGAGTTAGAGGCATCTACTCTGAGGAATAGACTTTCGGATAGCTTAAGATATGAGAGGGGCATGTTCTCTAATGTATCACGAGAGGTGCGGGTCATGATGCTGCATCATATTAAAAGCATAATAGATGAGAAACTTGAGCTACCTTCTGCTCTCCCTCTTCCCTATTTATTCTACGAAGACATGTCTCCTTTCCTATCTTCCCATCTCGTACACATTGCTCGCCTTTGTCACCCTTCCTCTTATTTGGGACAGGCTGAGGACTTTATCGGATATACATTTCAAGAGAAACTATGACTCCATGCTATCCTGTTTTCCTATTGCAATCCTGACACTTCATCTTTCAAGGACAGGAGTGCCTAGGACCTAAGTTCAAGCAACTTTGATATCATGGCCGCGAAGACTGCAAAGATTTGTGCAGAATGCAAGCCTGAAAGAAATATCGAGGGCTGTAGGGCTACTGGAGGGTGGCAGAAACGATCAGGATGAGATGGGGTGTTCGGTACAATCAAAGCGAAAGAAGCGTGGTAATACTACTTACTGCAGCCAACTGCCCTTTGTCAACTTTGCTGTTAGCTCTTGAAGACTTACACTGTGCGTATTTATCATCGTGTGGATTTAGATGGATCTTTCAAGGAGAATAGAAAAGTAATTGCTATAGACGTGACATTTAAAAGCAGGGAAGTGGACGAGAAAAGCTGCTATTGAAAAACACCCTCTCCACAACGAAATAAAAAAAATTCTTCTAGCTTTTTCTATGCGCTCAAAAGACAGAGACACTCAACTCTATTCACTGATCATCGAAGTAGAACGAGCCCACGAAGAATTATTGAACCGGATTATCTCTATACGAAGCGTTGTCAGTAACTAACATAGTCGATACATAGAAAATATCATCCAACATGCTCGGAATAAGGGTGTTGAAAATGCAGCCACGAGCGTTCTAAGCCCTTTATTACTACTGTTACAATGCTGTGCCACGCTCAAAGTTATCGCGGATCTCCTTTGTGAAGCGGTCATAGTACCTGGACAGCTTCTCGTTGAACCGCTGGTTGGCATCGTTGATATAGTTAACATCGGCATCCTCGTCGTGTGCCTTGCGTTTGTTTCGCTTAGACCGCATGTCAATCTGCTTCGCCACATCCGCTGCCATACGATCAACAGCGCTCTGGTCTGGCTTTGCGTCGGCCAGAAACGACACTGAATTAGCATCACGATAAAATCCTCCAGCATCCTCACTATCGTCCATACTGGCTGCCTGTTCCTTTTTGGCGTTGTAGGCTGCTAGGTTGGGTTTCAATGCCGACACCTGGCGGAGATACTTCTTGTGGTTGGCATGGCCCCAGTCTACAGTGGTAGGAAATAGTATCCAAAGTAACATGTTAGCTATCAGGTTTCAGTTACTGAAAAGGGCATATATTTGACCCAAAAAGAAGGAGGATAGTACTTACCAATAAACTCATTTTTACGGCGCTCCTCCTTTGCCTCCTCCTTTTCATTCCACTTTTCAACACTCTCGACGGAGTAACCCCAGAATTGCGAACGCTCATAATCTTCTCCTGCTTCCTCCATTTCCTGCTTTTGCAGCAGTTTCTCTGCCTCTTGGCGAAGTCTAGCCTTTTTTGCCTCTTCCTTGGGATTAGATTTAGATCGCTGGTGTTCCGATATCAGATCCACACGGTTAGCCTGCCGAGATTGATTCTATTATTGGAATATACATTATGAACAAAAAAGAATAGCTTGTTAATGATATGGATGAAATTCTCCAACTTTTTGACCCAAGAGAGAGAACGAGAGAATCGTGATCCTTTACCATTTGTTGACGAAGTTGTTTGAGTTTCTCCATGCGCTCCTTCATGGTCAGTGGCTTTTGCTGACTTGACGAAGAGTTGGATTCATTCTCTGTTTCTTGCTCTCGGGTATCTTGTTCTGCTATTGTTTCCTCTGTCGACTCTGTTACGTTTGATGCCTTTTCTTCGGGCACCGAGTTTGCTTCTACCGAGGTCTTGCCTTTACCTTTACCCTTTCCTTTCAGAGCCTTTGGTGCCTTTTCCGCCTCCTCAGTCTCCATTTGCTCAGCATTGGTCTCTTCGGTGCGTGTCTCGTCAGCAACCTTCTCCTCAGCAGCATCTTTGGCTTCGATCTCCATCCTCACAGCTTCATTTGCCATTTTGATTTCTTCCTCATCTTCACACTTGTCGCTTTGATCCTCTGGCTGTTTGTCAATCTCCTGTGCCTCTGATGGAGCTGTTTGTTGCTGCTGCTGTTGCTCTCCTTCCTGCTCTACCTCAGCATCTTCCTCGTGTGGCTGCTGCTGCTGCTGCTGCTGATCCAACTCGGCAGCTTCCTTTTCAGCAGCCTCTTTTTCGGCTTTTGTCCTGCGTCCACCGCGCTTGGCTGCCGGCGCCTTTTCTGCCTTTGAGCTAGCTTTCTTCGCGGCTGCTCTCTTGGGTGGCATATGTGTAACAAATGGGTAATGAGTATACCCATGTAAAAGATTACTGAGACATGTAGACCTTCCCTGGCCATCGAAATGACAACGTCACTGAAACTTAATTTTACGCATCAATTACGGTTTCCTCGCTTGGATTGCTCAGAACTGTATGGTGCTTACTCAGAGTCCCTCGTTCTCCAACGACGTGTCTAGGTGAGTGCATGCAAGAGAATGCAATGTGATGTTCCTCTGTCTGATCCGATGGCGAGCCATGCCTCACGGTGTGCTCGACTTTGGTATAGTGGGGTTGTTGCAGGTGTTAGTTGGGATAATAAAAGAGCGCCAATGTCAATCTGTTGAACCACCAAACCTTTTCTGTACCAACGCCTAGGGCGCAAAACGTTGCTGGACAATGCCTTCGCCTCTTCTGCTGATACCATCTCGATGTACGTGCATTATTTCGTAACTAAGACAAAACATTAGCCATTGGACAAAAGTGTGGCCTTCACGCTACTGTCAAAAGACATCGCGCACGATACATGCTTAGAGGGGAGTACATAAAAAGGTGCAGGCTATCATGGACGGCAAATATATGTAGCCAGTGCCGTTTCGTGGTTTCAACCGTAGAGTGGTTGACCAACCGCGTTCCTCCCTCTCGCCACCTTCGCCCTGTCATTCGCTATCAAGCACATCTCGTTGATAATCCTCAGAGACCCTTTCGAGACTTACATATCCACCCAAGGCCACTACGAGGTTGTGGAAACAACCAATGTTTGCATTTTTACCACCCCCTTATCCCCACTGGCTAACCCTTACCCCTTTCCTTCTTCTCATGCACAACACAACAACGGTCCCCCCAAAAGGCTTACTCACAATATTGCTATGTCTCATTCTTTGAAATCTGTTTTCTCACTTCTTCTTTCCTTCTCCCACTCGTCCTCCACATTCCTCTCTTTACACCAGTCTTCTCGCACGCAACAGACAATAACGAATCGTCTTCACAGTCTACCATGTCATCAACAAATACCACAGCCGCCCAGAGCACAACCACCCCCAACTCTAGTGGCACGACTGTCCCTAGTGAAGGTGGTGTAGTTTTTAAGCAAAACTTGAGCGAGTTTGTCCAGGTCAACCAAAAAGTGTTCTTTGCAGCGGCTGATCGGAACAAGGATGCTATTTATGAGCAGATCAAACCGTTCTTAAACAAGACATCGTTAGGTATGCAGTTGTTTTACCTTGCTGAACACTCTTGTGCATTTCACCCCTCCTTGACACACTTTTCCTTTCAGAATGAAGCACTGGTCTTTTTGTCTACTTGGCGCTCGACTCTCTCATAATGCGTTATGATCAATGAATGAGAAGGTTCACACATCCTTAACTATCATTTTTTTTTCTTATTTATTACCTACGAAAAAAAAAACTAGTGCTGGAGGTAGGGTCTGGATCAGGTCAACACATTTCCCACTTTGCCAAAGATTTCCCCCAAGTCTTCTTCCAACCGACCGAGTATGACACCAACCTTCATGCCTCCATTCAAGCGTACGCCAATGATCTGCCGAATCACCGGATTTTGCCGCCTCTGGAACTCAATGCGACCAATGAGGCCCACTGGGGGGAAGCGCTGCGAGCTGGTCATTCTGCGCTGCAAGTGAGTGGATCTGAAAACGGGCCCGTGTACGACCTTGTGTTGACAACGAACGTGTTTCATATCGCCCCCTGGATCGTGACCGAGTCGACTGTCAAGGGTGCCAACCGCCTTCTCAAGCCTGGAGGGTTCTTTATCGTCTATGGACCGTTCAAGCGTCATGGTCAGTTTAATACTGAGAGCAACCGCGAGTTTGATGCCACCTTGCGTGGTCGAGACCCCACCTGGGGTGTACGTGACTTGGATGATATCCAAGCCGTGGCCGAGAAAGAGACCCAGTTGCGGCTGAAGGATGTTCGGGATATGCCTGCCAATAACTATCTGGTTATCTTCGAGAAGATTTGAGCCTTGAATAAAAAATAAAGACGTAAAAAATGTCAGAATATGTTGCGGTTTGTGCTCTTTTTTTTTCTTGTATATTTCTTGAGAGACACCGATTTCTCACAGAGTGCCATCTCGTCGCAGCCTCGTACTTTACATTTTGCCATTACCACAGATCATAACTTACGACTATACTCAAAATGCATATTTATTATTTCTCCTATCTTGCATGCTTGTAGACGTATACCATCAGAGTAGTACTATGTTTTTTTCACCAAAGAGCCTCTTGTCTCTGTTATTATTATTATTACTTTTTTTCTCCCCATTTATCGACTTAAAACTTCTTTCGCGAAGCTTGGTAAGCTTCTTGCTGTTGGCGATACTTCAACGACTGCTGGATCAACTGTTCGTAGAACCGAACATTTGGTCCTACCCCCGGACACACCATCCAAGCTGTGCGGGGTTCTGTCTTGAGGTAATGGCGTTCATTCAACATTGTTGCCAGACTCGGTCGCGAGTGATGGAACCAACGTCGAAGTCTTTCTGCCTTCAACAGGAAATGTAGGTGCGCCGCGATCGGTACCAGGGCCGGTGACGTTGACGAATACGCAACCAAATGATACGTCTGCAAGATCATCGCCATCTTGGGTGAGCTCTGCAACTCGGCAGGGCTTGGCCGCCGCTGCACCAGCCGCGAAAGTCGGTCGCGTTCCATCGCTTTACGGAGGCGCTCCATTTTTGGAATTAACACCATGCTCACATTCTTTCGTCGGCGAGGTGACGGTGTTGTTGATGTGGCAACATCAGCTGTACTACTACTGCTACTATTATTATTATGAGAAACGGTTGAGGGACAAGTGGTATCCAAACAAGACACAGACGATGAAGAGCATCCAGGTAATGGTGGTGGTGCTGGTACTGGTGATTTTGTTTGGTGGTTGACAGAAGACGATGGCGTGGAAGCCTCATTATTTCCTTGAGCATCAGCAGTCATGTGCTGCTGTGCCTGCATCTCATGCACGACTTCTTCCTGTTCTCCTTTGCTTTCACCTGCTTCCTCTTCAAATGTCAACATCTGCAGTTGCTGTTGGGCTTCCCCTAAGAGATTTTCCTGGTGATAGTCGTAGTCGTGGTGATGATGATGATTATGATGATGATTGTAAGCTGCCCACTTGCGTCGAACCTCTTCATCCTCTTCACGGACAAACATCTCCTGGGGCAACAAGCCGCGGTTAGCGAGATCGAGCCATGATGGTCGGGTCTTAAGCTTGCGTGATATACGCTGGCTCAGAAACTGGCGTTCGAGTCTACAAGAGACCTGGTATGACCGTACGAATGACTCGCCATTGATGTACGCGCCTTGTCGGATGTGCTGTTGAATGTGCACTCCACGTAGGATATTCTGTGACGCCAATTCTCCGCGACTAGGGCGATGGGAGAGTGACGACGATAGTCGTGCGGGTGTGCGAATCAGAAGAATATGTCGACGTAGATGACTGTCAAAGACTATCCGTCGTAGGTGTTTACATGTCAGTGCCAGATTCTATGTATACGTAGAATAAACCAGAGCGAAAAAAAAACATTATGAGTATGTGATGTGCGCAAAGCGACCATTGAGGTCTATGGGCGTTTGCCTTTTTTTTCCCGCCAACCTGAATGTTATCGCATATTCCTCGCCACCTTCCTGCCTGATCAAATTTTTGGATCATCGTGTGGAAAAGTGGAACAACCTTGTCTCTTGTACCCATCTGTTCCTCTTTTTTTTGCCTTTGTATATCATCTGCCGCTTTGACCCCCTAATATTATACGATTTCTCTGTAAGGGTGAACATGTCGCAACTCCTTTGTGGAAGCATTTCACATGCTGCATAAAGTGATATAGGAGGAGTGGAAAGACAAAAACGCATAGCAAAACTCGAACATTGCACCACGTTGTTGATATTCGAGTGTGCATGTGGATACGGTAGATGTGGTGGAACAAAAACAAAAACATTAAGGCCCGAAACAGGTGATAGAGAGACACGATGGTTCCGACTACCACTTTGTTGGCTTGTAGAAAGAAAGAAAAAAAAAAGAAAGACACCATCCATATCTGGAATAGTGTTTAATTCCGGGAACTCTAGATAAACACTGGGCTCACTTTTTTCGTTTCTTCTGCCTTGTGGTCGGCGATCTCTCCTCTCCCCCCCACATTGTGACCCATATGTTAAGTATGAGTCTTTTGGACGATAAGCGGAGAAATAAAGCCCAAAAAAAATACCTGTAGATCGGTGTCCTCTGCATACTATTGGACCGTGAATGAATCATTGGGTAGTACGCGAGAAGCAATGAAAAAAGACGAATAGGAAATTAAGGTCGGTTAGTCTACACATGAATAACCTTCTTTTCAAAGACCGTGCTCCCCCCTTCTCCTCTATCTCGCTCGTCTCGTTTTTTTTTGTTCTGAATTCTAGAAGAAATACGAGAGTAGAGATGTACATGGAACACACAAACTGGGATAACTCAACCACGCGGTTACGGAAACAAAGATATACGTTACAGCCAATAGATAACAGAGCATCTCGTCTGGCAACCGGAGCATAGCCATGGTGCGTTTCTTGCTACAGAATAAAACACGGATTATAAAGCTAGACACCTAATGAATAACGAATGAAGTGCAATGAGAGGAAATGGACATTCATGTAATGTCGAATGGGAGGCAGAAGGAGGTAAAAAAGGGGGGAAGGAAAAACCAAAATAGCCCTAGGACTCAGTGTTGCCAAGCCAAACTTGAGAAAAAAAAAAGGTGTGAAGCAGATGGCCCCTTCTTTGAAACCTGGCCTATCGGGACTTCTAGACAAGGCCAAAAAAGCACAGGAGACGCGTGACTTGGGAAGGAACACTAAAGAAAGCGATCAACACAACGGTTTAAGGCCATAACGAAATATAAATAATTACATACTGGTCTATTCTAGGATAGTGATAACGGTGATGGTGATTGTGACCCCAAATGGATATCATGTAGCCATAAGAAACCTAAGTGAGAAGAGAGTCACGCGCCTCTCATCGCCACACCGTATGTACTGCCTTTGCTTTATCTGTTAGTTTTAGACGCGTCCCATGTATTTCCATCAAGTGTACCATTATTGATTGTGCATCGCCTTACTAGGAAGGTTGCTAATCTAGGAGAATGGTGTTAGGGCGGTGTTTGCCTTGAGGACGCGTCTGAGAATGTTGATAGCATTACAATACGTGTAAACTATACACATTGATGCCTATACCAATTCTTCTCGCTACGTGGTTGGTGTGGATGCGTAGGAGTAGATCGAGATTATGCTCGATATTTGTACGCAACCTCGCCTCACTGACAAATGTAAAGCGCCAAAGGCAGAGTAATCTTCACGATTGTATTCCACTCTTTAAGTCATACAACAGGTATCTTTTTATCGTTATTCATTCAGTATCTCGATGTTTGTGAAGCCTGTTAATCGGTATATCGACACAAGTTTGCATGCACAAAAGCAGAAAAACACTTTCAAATCATCCATCATATCTTGATTATACTACAATCAGACCACGATCTGCAAAAAAAGGATGCGAGACTACCCTGTAAAAAAAGAAACTATTGGGTTCGGAAGTACAAGGACTTGTGCCATAGGGTTGGCAACAAGGACGAATGAACGCGCCAGGCATTACCTATTTTTTATTTGTTTTCTGCTCTTCCTTTCCAATATTTCATATAAGTGCTCTCTGCCTCCTCTGACAACGGGTTTAGTTCTGCTCTCGCAGCGCTCGGGTTGGGGATGGGGAAGGCGCCGCTCTCTCCCCTCCAACTCGCTTCTCCACTGCAGAAATATCAGACAAAAGGGAGATGAGGTGACAATGAAGGGTATGGTGGCATTTCTAGAAAGTTGGTTTGTTGAATCACCCGTTCCTTATCCAGGATGAACTCACGGACAACCACAGCCCAAACCTCGTAGCACTAGAGAATAATGGTATATATATTCACGAATGTCCACTACATACACTTTTTTTGTTGCAAGTAGTATGACTGGATGTGGCGTGTTGGGATGGCTATAGAATATTTCAGAGAGCATTATGTGCAGAACCCCATGATATCTTGCCGCAATTTCTTTTGACTTTAAAGAATAGCAATTGAACAGAGCGTTATCGGCAAGTTTAGTCACACCAACGGGACAAAAAAAAAGGCTGAAAGTGCTAAAGAAAAGCGTGTCATTTTGCTTAAATGTATAATAAAAAGAGAAAGAGAAAGGAAAGAGAGAGAGAGAGAGAAAGGATCGTAATACGGCATGTTTTCCTTTTTCCCAGTGCAACTCCTTTATCTCAATGTTGCATGAAAAAGGTATCGACTTCTTGTACCCTAAGGAGGGAACTACAACGAGGACATCCGCTCGACCACTGTTTTCTTCACACTTCGTTGACAAATTTCCCAAGGCATCATTTCCCTCCCACCCCTTGTGTGAAAAAAGTCAAGAGAAAAAAAGCGGCAGTGTTTTTTTTCTCGGTATGAAATGTTCTATGGGGTGAAAGGGGGGAGGAGGAAAGAGAGAGGAGTGACGAATGGGGCAGTGAGCAAGTGGGCCGCAACTGATGCGAACGATGCACCCAACAAACTCGACGGGAACTCCATCTACCACCCCCTTTTTTCACTTTTCATCTCGCTGTCAATTTTCATAGTTTTTTTTCCCTCTTTCTGTCAGAAATACGAAGAAAGAAAGAAAGCAAATACAAGAGGACACGCCACTCTTGATCGCAATCTACAAGGATGAAGAACAACTCAACATTCCCATCGCTCTTCGACGCGATAGGAAACAGGAAAATAGAGCTGGTGTAAACACAACTGGGACAGACAGGGGGGAAGGAGGAGGAGGTCACAGGGGGGGCTAGATCACACAAAATTCATTGTTGCTTCAACAACACATCTGTATATCCTGATCAGTCCACCGAGAAACTGTTTTTTAACGTACATTCTTCAGTATATCGTGTATATCGTCTCCACATACGCACACGCATGTCCATCGAGGACCTCTGAATAATAATGTGGAATGATATAAGAGATTGCGTAGACCATCACTTGCTACGTGTGGAGTATGAGTCGTACAAGAGCTAATTACTCTTTTGTTATCAGCCAATATCATTCTATATTATTCATACCCAATGGATGCCACAAAAAATAGAAGTGTTGACTGTGCCAACTCGTCAACAAAAGCATTGGAGGTGGTTTTCTTTTGGAAAGGAAAAAACTTTTTAAATATTTTATACGGCCCAGTCAGGTTGCTCCTGGTCTGGGAAAAAAATACCATCACAGAAAAAGATAGGATTCGTAGAACTATGGGCTATTCTACCCATCGGGGGTTGGGGAAAAGGAAGAACATGTTTTGACTCGGTTTTTGCTTTTTTTTGTCCTACCGTAGCAATCGCATTCGCTTGGAACAAATTCCTCAATGACCGCCACTTTTCGTTCTGTTGGGGGTGGTAAAATGTTGTGTCCTCTCTTTCGTCAAAATTGGGGCCACTAGATCGTACCACTGTTTGGGTCCTTAATGGATGCAAAACAATGTGACACGTCTACAAGCAACTCCTACTCTGCTATTCTTCGGGCAACAATTTTTGCTGTGATCAAAAAACTGGCCTTGGCACGAAAGAAAGAAGAAGAAGAAGAAAAAAAGAGCCGGATGAAGCAAAATAGAATACCACCCTCTGTTTGGTTGGAGTATTATTGTCTCATACTGGGTTTGTGCACAGTGCTTCCAAGTATGTCGACTTCTCTGGGAAAAAAACAATTACAACGGCAGTGCAATGCATTGACCAAAGAGCTATGGCGGAGAATAACCTCAACCTTATTAGAATGGCGTTTTTTCCTTTCGGTTTGGTATCAACCCAGGTAGAAGAGGTACTGTATTGACAAATAAGGCGCAGAGCACTTTTGAAGAGATAGGGTTTAGAAAAAAAAAACCACCTTATTTGTGGGGCGACAGTACATAGAGGTTAACGTAAGGAGAATTGTAGATATGTGTAGCTCGGTATTTCTCGTTCTACCTGTCTGCACTAAAGTATGGGCGGTAACATAAAAAGTAGGGGTGCAAGACCATCGATTATGATAGTTTACGATCGTGTACGTCTTGAAAAAGAACAGCTTTGGAATGTATGCACCTCGATGTGGAGAAGGCGGCGTGACTAGCTGTCGAAGCGTGAGAGAATGGTCAGTTACATCAAACAAATGTGGACACATCTCTTTCCCGTCTGTACTATTTTGTTATGAAGCGTAAAATGTGTGGAGAGAGGCAAAAAAGGCCACCAAAGTATGATCAATGAGTCTAGCCTTTTGCCACACAACGAACACCCGTTACATCCACACATACAACAATAATTAGAGCCGAATAGCGAACCAGTTTGGCCCATCTTGGATCTTGATCAAGTGGCAATCATATTCAATGGCCAATATTGAACACAAGCCAAAAAAAAGGTGCGGGCAAACAGCCCTTCGCCAATATTGAAATATTGAAAATACGCAATGCTTCCAAGAGTAGGACAAATAATAAGTAAACAAACAGAATGACAACAGGCACAGAGTAACACGCATGATCCTTTTGCAGTCCATCCAACCAAACAACCATAAGTGTGCTGTTTATTATTCCACAGTTCATAACTGGGTAGGTTGCAATATGCGTTGTCATATAGAGAGAGATACACGGTAAAAATCGGCATTAATTGACAGCGGACCTCCAAATCAAGAAAATCCGACAGTCCAATGCTTTCCCGGTCTTACAGAAAAGGGACAGCAAAGAAGCGAAACACACCTGCGACGGTTACTCGCCGATGATGGGTGAAGGTCTAGGATCTAGACTCGGGAAAATGCTGGCGTCCTCTGGCACATCCTACTCCGTATACCAAGGATATTAGGATGTAAGAGAGCATTAGAGAGGATACTTCAGAGGGAAAAGTGATAGTTTAGGGGTACTCAAAGGAAGGTCTATTTTAGATAAACAATGGAGAAGCTTGGTTCGAAAGACTGCAACTTTTGCTATCTATGTTTTCTTATCTTCAAATTGAAGGGATTGAATGCAAAACTCAATGGTCTGTGCTTTTGCGTGTGTTTAGTGCACTTTGCTCAGACCAATCACGCACATGCACTACTGCTCTTTCTTCTCTCCTCCTCCAGTTTCTTTTTTTTTTTTATTCCTCAACTGCGGTTAGTTTTGAGGACCAACAATCTACTCTAAACACTCAGCCCTTGTGGGTGAAGAGCAGGAGAAGGGGGAAAGAAAAAACTAAGGCGACATGCATGGCTGCTTTGAGCCTCTCCCCTCCACTCCCCTTTCCTAACATCCATTTAATCGTTAAAAGAATAGCAGAGAGATAAGGTCTGCGTTATTTTATTTTTTCCATTTAAAAGTGGTGATCTATATTGTTGAATATGAGAGATGAGTGAAGGTGTGAGGGGGTGAGATTCTTACAAATCGTCAAGATTAGGCCGTGCTCAACAATGCCTTGCCAATGGAAACCAATACTTGAAGACCAAAAAACAAGAACAGGATTTGTTTTGTTCCACCCATTTCCCTCCCTTTTCCACTCGTATCAGGGCATACACGGAACAAAGCGAGAGAAAAAAGGTGAGATATCGATTTGTCTGAGAGTGTGCGTGTGATTTACGAGAGAGTGAGGAACTTTCGATATGCCACGTCGGTGTCAATGGACAGTCATGAATCCTTGGTCGGGTATCGGCGAGAATTTGCCGATTTTGTCCTCTATTCGCGTATCTATGTCGAATGACAAGGATGCCAAACAGGCGCCTAAACTACTGTTACCTCGAATAGAATTAACGGCCAAGGGGATAGGACATACATGAGGAGGCTGCAGAAGCTTTTCGATGTTTCGCTATGATAACCAAAGTGGTACTCTTAGAAGGAAACGGATGTTTCTCCCTTCTGGGCATTGGCCAAAATGGGGGTAATGTAGTAGATACCACTCGAGGATCTGAGAATATAAAGGCGCGGCTACTATCCAGCGATAGGAACGAGAAAAAAAATTTTTTTTTCTTTCCCACTTTGTTTTGTTGACCTCTACCACGAAAAAGGTTGAAGCTCCTACCTTGCACTTTACTTTTCTTTTTTTTTTTCGGCCTTTATCTATCCTCTGCTTTCAAGCTCAACTCCACTGGTATTCATATTATACATCTTTATAATTTTTTTCTTACTCCTTACCCCACGGCCTTGTACCGCACAACTTTTCCATCAACAATCAACTCTGTCTTCTTGACCGTTATCACCTCCGCGCACGCAGCATCAAAGCTTTTGACTCCGCTCCTCTCGTTTTCACTCCACCCTCAGGCTCTTCTTTTCTATATCTACATCTCGCTCGGTCCTTTTTTTGACTCCTTTTTGCTTCTTTTCTCTCTTTAATTGTCATCTTTGCTGGCTCTCTCACCTATTGAATGATGGCCTTTACCGCTTTATTCTTCATGAAAAACTAAAAGTTTAACAGGTAACGACTACATCCTTCAACTCCTACCGCACATTCTTCATATACACTTCCATTTCCATTTGCAGTCTCCCGTGCTTATTGTTCTCGCTTTTGTTTTCACCTCTTATTCAATCTACATCAATTTCATCATTGTTGTCCACTATTTACTCTTGCTTGAGCGAAAGCATAAAATAGGGGGTGTGTGAGCGACGAGGACAATTGTCCTCGATATTACCCACCGCCTTCACATTCAACACTTATCACTTCCTATGTAGAGAATAGTCTCTTGTACATGACTTCAGGGCATACAGAAGCTTCTTGTGCTGCCAATACGCTGGCTCAGCAAACAGTGCCCAAAAAAGCACCAAGTAGGAGAAAAAAAAACAGAGAGAGAATGAAGTGGGAAAGAAAGATTGCCGACTAGTGGTATGTGTGCTAGTAGTGACATAATTGCACATCCAGAGCCTTTGGGAGCCTCCTGCATCTTCTCCTATGATTGAACAGTATTGACTCGGGTTGGGATTGTCAGAGGCTCGCACACAAGTAGTGATGCGACGAGGAGGTAGAAGGATAACCTTGTGTATGTGTGTGCATGTCAGGCAATGTTATTGGTGCTGTTTCTTTGTCTCGATTCCTATTAAGATTTCTGGGCCTATGTGTGTAGCCGCAACAGAGTGACGATCTCTTGATGGTCATTTCCTCATACCCGCATGGGGGTGGACACAAAAAGAAAGAGGTGACAACTGACGGAAGAAAAGAGGAAATAACTTTCAGGTACTACCCGCGTCGTTGCACCCAATTGCATAACCATGCTGCTCCATGGTATCGACAATGTGCGACGATTGCGGGAAGGAAAAAGAACCGTATCTTATAGGGCGTATAAAGCGAGAAAGAAGGGGAGAGGAGGGGGAGGGAAAGGGAGAAAGCGTATACCCGAGACCGTGATACGTGCGTGTTTTTGGAAACTCTCATCACCCATATAAAGGGAACGGATGATCGCTGTTTTTTTGTCTCTTTTCCTCTTTTTTTGCTTTTCGTGTGTTGTGTTGCTTCTCAGCTTCTTCTGGCCCATAGTCTCTTCCACATCCACTTCCTCCTCCCCCTTCTCCTATACCATACTCCTATTCTTGTGTTGCACACGTCTACATTCTACGTCGATTGGGTAAAGAATAACGTCTAAACCAACATATCCATTGTATGCTATGCGCTGCGCTGGCTCTGTTCGCCTCTTTCTCGTCGCATTCTTGCACTAGTTTACACCACCTCCATTGCCACGCTATGTCCCCCTTTTCCTCAGCAGCCAATCCTTCTTCCGTCTAGTGTCCATTATACTACACTACTGCACTGGAGTAGCAAGGAATGGTACGGCTTTTTTTTTTGTCTACCCCTCTTTTGTGCGGGTGGTGTAAGTGAGGTGTGCATGGCACACACACCTCCCCTATCATCTCGGGGATGATGCCTCTACTATTTTTTTTCTATTGATATGGTCCACTTGAACTGTGTGGGGGATAGGGCAGAGGCAAGATAACGCAATTTTTCGTCGCCCCTCTCTTTGTTAGCGAAAGGGCTATCTATCTCGTCAGCACTAGCTGTCTCTCAATCTTATTCTAAAGAAGGGGTGGTGTGTTTGGTGGAGAAAAAGGTTATCGTTCACTGTCTGAAGCAACGTTCGCATTGGTTGCTGTAATGGGCGACATTCTTCTCTTCTCCTCGGCAGCTATTGATAAAGCTGCTCGACCTGTTTATCACCTCTTGCTGGGAGGACAGACGCTGCTCGGCGGCTTTTTACTTTTCAGTTGACGAAGAATGGGCAGGGGTTCAGTGCGTATACACATACACAAATGCGGAAAAGGAGTGAAGAGCGAGAGAGGACCACTGGCCCATCCCTGACTCTTCCCCATTTCGCCTTCCTCCCCCCGAACGGGCCTCTTGTCCTGTGACCATGGTTGGGAAAAAGGTCAAAACATGCGCACACTTTCCAAAAGTACGACTTTGCGGGGTATTGAGCGGATAGGGTAGTCTGGACGGAGAAAAAAAACGAAGACAGTACAGATAGAGAAGAACATACATTCCTTTCATGCGGAGAAAGGGTTGCTGGTGATAGTTCTATGGATCGGGGAGTGACTTTGCGCGTACGCCAAAAGTGTTGTACATGATCTATCCCGACATCCCGATCAGCGAAAGGCTTTCTGGCCTTGTCTCTGGTGATTAACAAGAACGAGCAACCATCCTAACGAGCCGGCTGGGTGGCCACCGACTTTTTTGTGTGTCCGTGGGCAACTAACCCCCCTCAACACCACATAATCGACCTCTATCTATCTCTTCTTTCTCTTCCAAATCTAAACAACCAAACACACCTTTCGAGATGACCCAATTTTATTATTCCTCTTATTGTTTTTTGTTGCTAATTCTTTCTGCTCTTTCTTTTTTCACCCTTCCATCTATCCATTCAGCCACTTGTCTAGACATCGTTTCTCTTGCCTTTACGCCAGCCTTTTCTTTTTACACTTGGAAATAACAAGGACATAACAGCAAAGGTAATGTGTGTGTATATATGTGTATGTGTTTCTGTTTTGTTTGTTATATGGACCCGTACGTTTGGCACATCCAACTGCGTGTGATTGCAAAGGATGTGTAGAAATGATACGATGCACTTCTGAAACTCAGAATGCATGCAAACACGCGCAAAGAACCGGCCTCTTACTGATACTTGTGTTCTTATCTATGTCTCTTTCTCTCTCTCCCTTACTTTCTCTTTTTGTCTTTGCAAAATAACCTTCTTTGTGGTGACTTGTTCATATCCCTCTCTTCCCCCATATCTTTCTGCTTTTGGTACTGGTTTATGTGGTATGCGCCTATCCCTGTTGGTTACTTTTGTCCCGTGCCGTGCCTTTGTCTCTCCCCCTCCCCCGTGCTCCGCCTTTTTTTTCTCTCTTTATTATTTATTTTTTTTAACAACCCACACTTTCTTATCTCACTCTTACACTTTTTTCTCACTCTTTGAAAAAAACATTGTCCGTGCATCATTCCTCTTTTGTTCTTCGCTTACTTTTTTTTCTTTTACTACACTGCATATGCATGCGTATCCTTTGGATGCTGGCCAACAGCTTTGTGATCAACAACAACCTTTTATCTGTCAATCCACTTGTCTCGAAACCCATCTCCTCCACTTTCAGCTTGTTCCCTATCTTGTCAATCTTGGTCTGACGGCCCCGTCAAATACAAGCTCCTTTCTTTCGTAACCCCTCTTTCGTTTGCCAGTTTTTTTTTCTCTCTCTCTCTCTCTTTGTTGGTAATCTTGATTCCATCTCCATCCCCTTTCTTCTTCCCTTTCTCCACCCCAGCCTCTCCTCGTTTCCCTTCTCTCATCCACCACCACTTTGCCCTTGGGGTTGACCGCAAGCAACAACATTACATTACATTACATACAAACGCACCATTCAGTAGATAGGTGTTTTCGTTTTTTTTTTCTTATTCCAGCTCCAATAGATATACAGCACCCCCTTTCTCTTTTCTTTCTCTTCCTTGCTTCACTCCTCCTTCCACCACCCCTTCTTCTCCTTCTCCTTCTCTCAATCTCATCAGTTCAATGTCCCTCGTCTCCCCATCCAATTCTTCCTCACCAGTTCACTCGCCACAGTCCTTTATCCTTGCCAGCCCCGACCGTGTTGTCTTCAAGACCATCCCTCATCCACTGTCGTCTGCAAACAAGCGTGTTACACTCTCCTTTCGCCGCCCTGCGGCTGCCTCTGCTCCTTTGCCACCCCCGTCGCCACAGGATCTGTATCCGCGCGAAGACAACCCTGCAGCGTCAGCAGCAACAGCAGTAGCCCAGCAGTGCAACAGCGACACCGAAGACAATTCAGCTCTTCCCCCACGCAACTCACCCAGCCCCAATTCAGCTCATTCTCATTCGCACCACCGTCGCAGCATGGGCGGATCGCTCAATCCCAAGGAGCTGGCAGACATTACAACAGACCAGAGCAGTAGCAATCCAGCCGCACGCATGCACGTTAACACCACCAAGCCAGCCAGCAGCATGTGTCACCGTAACACAACTGACGAAATGACACCGACCACCCTTGCTGCAGCAGGAGCTTCTATGGCTACACCAACCACACCCACATCTGTCCCTCCTCCCGTTGTGCGCTATCACAAGAATGGCCTGCCCATCAAGTCTGCATTGAAGAGCCCTCGACCACTCTCCACAGCCTCAGCAGCAGAGACACCCGACAATGCACGGCCCTCGCCTAGCCGCTCACTCAGCTCGCCTTGCTCGCTCTCTAGCCCAAAGTATGTACACTTCAATACCCAGCTCGAACATGTGCGCCTCTTTCTCCAGGGCGAGACCCCATCCAGCGTCGCTAGTCGTGAGACGCTTATCGATCCACGCCAACATGAGGCTGCTACGAGCAATCTGACGTTGACACTGCCCAATTGGTCGCCACTGGCTAAAGTCAGTGCTTTCCAGCCTGACCATCTTGATGGCGGTGCAGCACCGCTGCGGTGCGAGAACGTGCAGCTGAACGCAGAAAAGACAAAGTTGAATGGCACCATCCTTGTGCAGAACATTGCGTTCCACAAGCACGTCTCGGTGAGATACACAGTGGACTTTTGGCAGAGCTACACAGACCTTGGGGCCGAGTATCAAGAGTCAGTCGCAGGCACGGCGCTGGACCGATTCAAGTTTGAGATCCCACTCGAGATGGACAAGACGTGCATTGAAAAGACGTTCTGCATGGCAATTCGCTACCAGGTCAACGGCAGAGAGTTTTGGGACTCGAACAATGGCCTCAACTACCAGGTTGAGTGCAAGCGCGAGATTGTTGTTCCATCTGTCTCGGAGATTACTCGTAAGATGAACACCATGATGCTCGGTTCCTCCTATCTCCCCGAGTACCACAAGCCCATCCTCCGCAAAAAGCCTTCCAACAGCCGCTATGACCTCTCGAGCTCACTGTCGGCTACTTTTACAAGCCGTGGTGGATCGGGCAACACTACCAATAACAGTGGCATGAACAGAAACAAGGGCATTGATATCGCTGCTGCTGCACCAATGACAACAGCCGGTAGTCAGAGCCCCTACCGAGCCAGTGAGTACATCTCAGCGCCCATTCAGTCGCCTCCAGACTTTCATCGCCAGCTTTATGCCTCGTCGCCAAAGTTTGTTAGCCCATACCTTGGATCGGCCTCGCCGCCTGAGCACTTTCGCATTGGTTTTGAGCCAGTAATGCCACCCTCGTCGCCCAACGGCGGCAAGAAGGCATTGTCGACCACCACCTCTGGATCGTCATCGCCAAAGGTGTCGTGGGGATTTGAGATTGAGTCTTCAGTGCCACCCATGGTGACACGTAGCCATACTTTCCCTTCTTCAACGGCAACCCAGACAACCGCGACCACCACGATGGCCAAGAGTGCACCGATCTCGATCCCAACCCCTGCTACCACCGTTGGCCGTCCAGCTGTGGGTTCGGCTAGCTACTATGACCTTGTGGATCGGTATTGCTTCTACGAGTCGAGCCCACACTCGAGCCCATATTCGACCTACTCGAACTCGCCTCCCGCACCATGCATTCGTGGTTAAAATGTTTGGAATAAGAGTTTTATCGTAGAAAAACTTGCAAGAAGGGGGGGGGAAGCAGGCCAAAGGATCGATCCGTTCGCAACATTGGACACAAACCACATTCAATTACTCATACCAACCATACCAGACAACAAAACAACAACAACCCCCAAACCTTTTAACGGTATCAAGCAAACTTGGATGGAAACTGTCAAGAAAAAAAACCCCACCATCCCTTTTTTTGCTTGTAGCTTTTATTCTTTTGCCGTTATTTACCAATACGCTGTACATATCGCATTCTTTGCTTTCTTTTTTTCTTTTACTACTTTTTTTCTCGTCTCCTTTTTTCATTTGTATCATAGAAATCAATGTACTACTACAACTTGTTCTGAAATAACATTTCTTGTGTTTCATTCATGAAGCATTTGTCCGTTTCTTTATCTGACAAGTAGAGTAGATGATCTGGAGGGACGGGAGAGGGGAAAGGGGAAAAAAAAGAATAGTTGCCCCAGCGGTTGAATGTTTAAGAACACAAAAAATGTGGGGGGAAGAAAGGGAAAGGATGAAAGGGATAGAACAAGGGCTAAGAGGGAGAAGAGGAGTAAGGATACAAGCTACATGCGTGTAAATGCGTATTTTTTTTTCTCCTCTCTTATCCCATTAAACCCTTCTCCTTTGTGTTGCAATCTTCGCCCCCCCCCCTCTCCTCTCCTCCGCCTCTCACATTCACCCACCCCATCCACATTTGCATATACACACCCCTAGATAAGCGTAGGAAAAAAACAACAAAAGGCGAAGGCGTAACCCATCCACACACTCGCACGAAAAAATAGGGGCAGTGGAACACAGTAAAAGCGCAAGTTGAATGATGGTCCATTTCGACCAAGAAACGCGGAGGAAAAAAAAAAGGACAGGGGAATGAGGAGGAAGGAGGGAGTGGGCGAGTAAGTGAATGAGTGGGGAGGGGGATCTGTCTTTCCTTCCTCCTTCCTCTGCCCTTCAAGGGAAGAAAAAAAAAAGAAGTGATGATGCCATCTACACTGTTGGATGGCAAACGTTCGAAAAAATGGACTCGTCATAATTGATTATGATTAAGCATACAATTAGGGGAAAGGGGATCATAGCTATACTATACTATTTACTACTGCTACCATCCACTAAAATATCGACTTTATGCGTGTCTTTCAGCTTGTTCGCAACATAACATTATAGGGAGACTACTCCCATGTCAAGACTCGAGGAACCATTGCACCACCACAGACGACTGGCCAAGAACCGGGTGAGCCACCACCCATTGCAAAAAATACTGGAGATCGCGCCGGCGCTTCTCGATAAACTCGGGCTTAAATTTGCCCACCACCTTTTTTGGCGGCAGCTTTGGTAGCCCACCAAGATTGATCCATGTCGTTGCAGGCATTCTTGGTCTAGTCGCTGCCGACATGTCTGAGGAGTAGTCATAGTCATCGTCATCATCATCGTCATCATTTCCTTCTTCGCTGCGCTCTTCGTCGTCGTCTGTAGAACCGTCCATCGGCCGGTTCGAGAACGAAGACATGTGTGACATTGCTCGCCGTCCTCCCTGTGTTGGTGGACGGGATCCCGCCGATAACGAGGCCGATGCAGCAGCTGCTCCCGATGGCCTAGCCGTATTATTGGCCGCCGGATTGCTGGTCTGCTTTTTCCTCTTCGCCTTCTTTGGCTCTTTGAAGGTTGCCACGATCTTGGCCCGCAATACCACAAAGTCAGAGTATCGTTTACGCACTTGAATCACACGTACTGGCGCGCTTGCGCTGGTCCCTGTAGAATTTGTGGCTGTAGTAGCGATGGTCGTGGCCGTGGTAGTAGCCATATCAGATCCTGAGGAGACGCGACGCCACGCGTCACGCTCATCCTCTCTTGTTCTTCTGCCTCTTCGATCACCCCCTTCATCTGCCACAAACACACCTGTCGTCGTAGCGGCTCTTGTGTGCGATGCTGGTGCTGATGTTGATGAGGAGGGTGCTAGTGGCCAAAGGCTCGAATTATTTTCAAGAGACGCTTCGGGGGACCAATGTGCTGTCGATGGACCGTTTGTACCAGCATCACTGATGATATTGTCTCTGCCATCATCACGACGCACATACTCCGTTTGTTCATACGACTTGCATTCTTGAAGAAGTCGTTCGGCTGCAAGACTGAGCTCTGGGAACGAGAGTGAGCGCGTCAGGAGCATTGCTGCCGTTGCCTTGTTGATCGGCCGATCGCTCAGAGAGACTGGTGCGGAAACAATAGAGGGTTCATGGCGTTCGTCGCGATCCTGATGCGTTGTGGAAGCAGGGGAGAGTGGACCACCGTTTGCAGTTCCAACACCCCGCGTAGACGCGGACATGGTATCGATATCATGAGTACTTTTGCTCAGATTATCCGATTCCGACGTATCTTTCCCACGTTGTTCTCGTTGGCGGAGGTTATGATTATTCCGAACGATGAAACTGGGGCTAGTGTTGCTTGCAGATCCATTAACCGAAAGAGTTTGCTCGGGACCATCGCCACGTAGTGTCGGAGATAACAATCTGTTATCGGACATAGCGGACGATGAAGACGCTGGATAGGTCAAAGTCAAGGTGATCGTGTACATCGTGAACGAACCAATACCGCGTCCTATCCGAACAGGTTGACTAACAGTCACCTCACTAGCATATGGGGCAACTCTTTCTCCTCCTCCGCCTCTTCTGCGAACCTGTGATGTTGTTACTGTTGCACCAGACGGCCCTTCCGACGACGACGATGGATTGATTCCAGCTTGGTTCATTGGCGATGACGACATCCAGCCATCAACACCATCGGCCATGACAGGCATCGGTACTGTACCGATGGCGATCGGTTGCGGTGGATGATGTTTGGACCTCCGATACGTCCCAGTTCTGCTGGAAGCTGATGTTAAAATCGATGCCCCTCCTCCTGCCGCCGATGATTCGGATTGGCTATTGCTCCTTCCTGGTCGTGAAATTGATCGCGATCGGCTACGGGAAAGGATTCGTAGTCCTTTGCGGCCAATTGACCTTTGTCTTCTCAACGTTGATGATGATCCTCCTCCGATACGGATGTATCCTACTTCGTCAGAACCGATGGCGCCTGCGCCATGCGGATCATCATCGTCATCATTAGGTAGCAAAATCAGCTTCGACCCTTGCAGGAATGTGTGTTGCGGAACAGTCTCCGTTGGTGTCGGGTTCATGGCGCGCTCGAGTTCTTCTGTTAGTTTGGAAAGCCGCTCTTCCTGCACAGAGTGATTTGCTGAGCTTGTAAGAGGGGACGAAGAAGGCGGAAACTTTGTTTGGATAGGGGTTGGTCGTTGTGAAGTTGTGGATGTGGCGGCTGTTGTAAAGGATTGCGAAGGAGATGCAGGCGATGCAGAGCGAGGCGGAGAGTTTGAGGCAGATGGTGGTTGTGGTGAGAACAAAGGCGAAGTTGGTGAGTTGGTGGATGCAAGATGACGAGAGAGCCGCGAACGGCGCGGCATAGGGTCATCGACACTTGGTCCATCGTGTTTAGGCGAAGGGATGTTAGGTTCTAACGAGTGTGATGCAACCGCTGTCGATGTTGTTGGGATATGTGGCGAAGGTGCGAGGGATCCAACCCATGGAGCCGTCAACGGCTGCTGTGGTGCAGTCAGTGAACTTGACGCGGGTTCTGAGGGTGGTGGCATTGACTCGCACGTAGACGATGAGAACAATCCACGAGGAACGCGTCGGTTGAAAGATGAGGACGACGACGATGAAGCCGGTGCTGTATTAGAGGCGGATGGCGAGGCTTTGGTCGCTGGAGGAGTTTTGGGCTTCGACATAGGTGTTTTCTGCGCCTTTTTCGATACTGCCGGTGGTGGTGACGCCTTCGCCGCCTCAGCCTCGTACTCTGCCGCGAATGACGATAGCGGATCAAATCCTGTAGCAGAGGAAGTGGTCGTAATTGGAGTGGATACCGTCTTGTTGGACTCTCTACCGCCTTTGGGTGTACCTTTGGTCAGAGACCTGTCAGCCACTTTATCCTTTGGCTTGATTGCTGGCTGCGTCAAGTCAGAAATAGAAGTTGATACAACAGTTTGGGAGAGGTGGGGCGTCAGGGCTCTGGGCGATGTCTGCGTGGGTTCGGCATAAGATTCCGTTGACACTGCACGTTGCTTGCCCTTATCCTTTGGTAATACAGGTGAAGCTTTCTCTTCCTCCGACTCCTCTCCCTTGCTTTTCTCTTCTTCATCACTGCTGCCGCCATCAATACTATGTTGCCGAACAAGTGATTGCTCCAAGCTTGATCGCCTCTCCGCCTCCATTGATGAGCGAAACGGTGATGTACCCAGTTTTGAGAAGCCA
This sequence comes from Actinomortierella wolfii, assembly GCA_016098105.1. Taxonomy (NCBI): domain Eukaryota; kingdom Fungi; phylum Mortierellomycota; class Mortierellomycetes; order Mortierellales; family Mortierellaceae; genus Actinomortierella; species Actinomortierella wolfii. The sequence continues at coordinate 105,693 of JAAAIY010000025.1, forward strand.
GGAAAGCCTCCAGGAAAGTTTGGCGAAGTTGAGTATAGGCCCACGCTATGTTGCATGATGAATTTGCCCCCACTGCTGTTGCTATTGCTGTTGTTGCTCGTCATGGGAATTGGGGACGAACGGCTATTGCCACTTAAAGACGATGGTGATGCAGCTCTCGCGGAAGGTAACTTTTCAGTTTTGCCCTCAGTTGTAGACACCACTAGGATAGATAAATGTCATTTATACGTGGCCAGGTAAGTTTGAGAACGGTTTCGTCTACTCTACAATGCATTGCCAAAAAAAATTGATAATGACTTACTCTGAAGTGCTTTGCGGATATGCGACTGTAGGGTATCCACATGCTCTCGCAATGTCCTAGATACTTCAGCGTCTTGGACGTTTTCGGTTTCCTTCAGCGCCTTTTGGAGTGTTTGGATAGTTTGCAGGATTTTGCTTTGCAGGTCAACCGCTATTGGTCATTATTGTGAATGCAGAAATAAAAAGGGGGAAAGCGAGGAGAAGAGGAGAAATGAAATGAACAATCAATCTTGGATACAAACGTTAACATTAGGCTTCTTTTTTTTCCCGCCAAAACATGAAATACAGCAGAGCATGGGGCGCGCTCCTGAAGGGGGTTCATCTGTACCTTGATGGTGTTCCTCAACCTTTTTGGCATCGACCTCTGGAGACTGCTGTAGATCGCCCTGTTTCAGCTCCTCTGCTAGCCATTCAGCATGTCTTCGCAGTACGGCTATTGTTTAAATTGATTATGCAAGTGGAGTTAGAAGCTCATCCCAAAGGTTAAACAAAATAGAGAGTACGAAGGTAAAACACTCGATTGCTTAGTTTGTCGAGAACAAGATGATGAAAATAGAACACTGTCATTGTGTGCGAGGCTGTCTTCTTCTACGAGGTGGTGTGATATCAAGGTGAAGAGGGGAAATCGTACGAGAGGAAATAACAAACACAACTTACAGCTGACTTTCTGGCCCAAAGCTAGAACGTCCCTTGCAGACGTTCGAAGGTCAACTGGTCCTGATCCCATTGGAAAGAAGAGTTGTGTGCCCTGGATGCTACACGACCGTTCTCTTTACATTTTGAACGTGGAATACAGTCATAAAAACAAAGGGTCGATCAGGATTCTTATTTGTATGGTAGTTCGAGAACAAGGAGAATTGGAAAGCAGCACTGTCAAAGATTGGGGGTTCAGTTGTACCCAATAGTCAAAAAATGAATGGCTCTTTTCGTATATATTCATCCTCGCCATCTTCAGAAAAAAAGAGTGGTACGAGTGAGAAGAAGAGGATGTCTATTCTGATCACATTGTAGCGGGATCCCCTCTGTCCACGATAGACGAAATAGAGAGGACAGATGGACGATGCCACCAACACTAACCGTGCAGTGTATATGTCAAAGCACTTGGAAGGACAAAGCAGGGCAAACAGGGAATGCGCTGGCCAAAAGTCCCTGGGTTCCCTGCAGTAATACTCATGGAGGCACGTAACCTACCATCAACGAACAAGGGCTTCACGGAAAGTGAGGGGAAGGGAGGAGTCTAGTTGAGCAGCCGGAGAGTTGTCCAAAGAATTGAGGCTTATATCCACAGTAGACTGGAATGGAAAGTACTAATGAGGGTGATGGAAGGAGGAGAAGGGGGGGGAGGGAGAGAAGATTGGAATGTCGAATGAAATGAAATGGGGGAAGAGGAACATGCATTGGCCCTTCTCCAGTTGTGAGACGAAGGTTGAGTGAGCCGTTTATGGGATTCTTCACAGACTCCACTGATGTGACGTTCTTTGAATGACCTTCCAGCCATTCAGAAGCCAGATAATATGAATAGTTGAATGTGGTACAACATCTTACCTTGGGACGCATACGTACCATGGAGAGTAACGTGCCAGAAATGCCACATCCCGACTTCGCGTGGACATCGACCATAACTGTGTAAATGTCTATATTTGACAGTTCCATTTGTCGTGTGTTTTGTATTCTATCTCTGACAGACTAAGATCTCTCATGCCAAGGTTGTCAACCCAGTCAATTGGTAGGGCGTGATAAAAATCCCCTTTTAATGTCTTCCAACATTTTTCATTCTTACGTTCCTTCACGTTTCCCATTACTTTCTTCCTTTCCCCCATTTTTCGCACCCCCTCATTCTTCTTCGCTATCCATATCGTGGAGTTACAAAGCATTGCTGCTCGACAAGCATCAATACGTCGACTTTCCTTCTTTCTCAAGCTACCCTACTCGTGCATTATTCCTCTCCACTCATTTTCACACATTATCAAGCATATTCCACACATACAACTCTCGGATCTATTCCATTGTGATTTAAACACTATTACAGTTTGCACGCTTCATCATCATTCACTTTGAGCTTAGTCCCTATTTCTCACAGATCACGATCTTGACATGGTCGATCACGCCCAATATGGTGACGCCATGGATATTGAACAGACTTTCAATGATCATTCGAGCATGTTAGAAGCTCAGCCTTTAAGAATGGAAGGTATCTCCCATATCCATGAGCGAGAAGAAGACACCATCGACGGTAACAGCGACAACGACAACGACATCGACGATTTTAACGGGTCCGAGGACGAGAACAATACACCGTTAATCCTCGAGAAACGCTCTCCACTGAGTCCCCATCAATCGACATTTGATACTCGCAGACCTGTTCATAAAGTGGCTGACAGTCAAAAATCATCAGCGAAGGCATCTCATGATCGCCACCACCATCAAAATGATCTTCAGCCCACTTCCAAAATCAGTAAAAACTCCAAACACTCCAAGGATGGTCGCAATCGGGCACTAGGTCAACTCCCATTTGATCTTGAGGGACTCGACCCATCCGACCTGGAAGATATCCACAGTATTGACGATATCAAAGCCATGCTCAATCGCCCCCCTGCACTGCCTGTTGGCCTTAGACTACCTAACAAGACTATGAATCTTGACTGGCTGAAGAAAGTCATTGAAGACTTTCACTATCAAGAGACTAGAAAGGATGTCTTAGCAGATCTTCCAAGAGACTTTGAAAAGGACAAAAGCATATTCACTGCCATATATAGCGTCTATGAGCATAAGGACCCAGAGGTATGTCCATTGCTTATCGTATTTTACCCTACAATAACGTGCATCAACCTGGTACTCATCTCAGCGTGCTTGTTGTGGATAAGATTCCTGGAGAACAAGAGATACACGAGCATTCCAAACTCGGCCGAGGTTTATCCCTTTTCTCAATGCCCTTTCCTCAATGTGAGCTCTTTAGCGTCCATACCAATTCTTCCCCCATCCCCTACTATTCTTTCCTGACATTGCCTGTCGCAACTTGTTTCGTCATGGCGGCATTCTTATGATTTAACTCGTCTTATTTTGCGCGCCATCCAATGTAGGATCCTCATTTACCTACTTGCAAGGTTCCTGCGACACCTCGTCGCCCTGAAGACACATCAGCTGGGCTTACCTGGGATTGCGAACCAGGGTAGGAATCGCTTGTTCTGTAAGCACTTTAACATTGACCATTTGGAAAAGGCCAGTAGGGTTTTGTGCTAAATGTTGTTCCAACCATGTTTTTTTCTCTGAGGGAATAGTCACTTCTGCGTGGCTCCCAACGTCTCGGTACCGTGTATCCCAGGATACTTCTGTCCCCGTAACACCGCCCAGCCGGTGCTTTGCTGCCCCGGCTATTACTGCTCCTTGGACGCGAAAGAAATCCACACATGCCCTGAGGGATTCTATTGTCCACTTGCCTCAACCAAGCCAGTAAGTCTGTCCTCGGTGTCAACTTCCAAAAAAAAATCAATTTTACTCATCACAATACGATATAGGACTTATACTCTTTTAAATCTTGTATCTCTGCTCACTCCATCCATTCCTCCTCGGTACAAGGTGCCTTGCAATCTCCTTGCTTATTGTCCACGAGGCACAACTGATGTGGAAAAATATGGCGTCTGCGGTCTCTTCTGCGGTTTTGCCTTCCTACTTGTCTTGATCTTTGCAGTAAAGAACCATATTGAGAAGAGGCAAAAAATCAGGTACCGCCAGCGCCTGATTGAGTTGGACCAGCGTGATCCGGCCGAGGACACTGACGAGTATTACGAGATCCAGGAGAAGAACAGGCTTAAGGCCATTGAACGGCAGCATTGGGAAGCTGTCCAGGTCACACGCGCTGTTATTGAAGAGGAACAGAAGCGATTCGGTGGTTCGAGCATAATGCTTCATGAAGCTGGACTCAATACCGCTGTAGATGGAGCAAATAGTCATCTAAATGCTAGTAGCAGTATGGTATCAACAGAGCATATAGCGGCAGGCGGTGAAGGTCATCAAGGCCTTGGGATGCTGGCCGCAAGTCGCGGTACACTTGGAGGTGGTAGCATGCAGTCATTCTCCCTGATGACTGCAGGGGTCACAGCGGTTGATCCGAGTGGCTCAGCCTTTTTGGGAATTGGTGGTGGGCCGAGCACAATGAGCCTTGCTCCTGTACGCACCGAAAGATCATTTGACATTCGATTTGAAGGCTTAGGGCTCCGTCTCCCCACAGGTGTTGAGATTATCAAGGTAACAAAGACAACTGAGCTTTGCTCTAACTTCATGTTCAAAGACCTTGTTCTCAAATATTGACATACCTTCGAGCGGACTTTCCATTCTACTCTTGGAAATCAAATAAGAACGTTAGTGGACGATTAGCAACAGGTCGTACGTGCGCTGTGATGGGTCCTTCTGGTGCAGGCAAGACAACATTTCTGTCGATTCTGGCAGGAAAAGTCGCCAAGACCGCAGGTACCATCAAGGTCAACGGTGTCGAGCAGACTCTCACTCTGTGGAAAAAGCTCATCGGATTTGTGCCCCAAGAAGATGTCATGTTGCCCGAACTCACCGTTCGTGAGATTCTCATGGTAAAACAATAACTATAGCTTGCAAGCTTCTTCAACCTCTGTCTGAGAAAATGAATTCCTCAGCTGTGATTCTGGTTAAATCTGCTTACGCCATGTTCCTCCTCTTTCTATTCCTTATTGAACCTAACCTTCCAGCACTCAGCAAGGATGCGCCAACCTGTGCACATGTCGCACAACGCTAAGCGGCTCAAAGTACTGCAGGTGATCCAGTTCCTGGGCTTAGGCCACATTATGGATAGTCGCATCGGTGATGTCGAGACGCGCGGCATTTCTGGAGGCGAACGGAAACGAGTTAACATTGGGATGGAGCTGGTCGCATCACCTTCAATTCTGTTTCTGGATGAGCCTACGTCTGGACTTGACTCGGCTACATCTCTTGAGGTTTGCAAGCTGCTGAAACAGATTGCGCGCGAGCAATCGCTCACGGTTGCTGCAGTAGTCCACTCACCGTCCCCACATGCCTTCCAGCAATTTGATGATTTGCTTTTGTTGGGAGCTGGTGGACGGGTTGTCTACTTTGGTCCCCGAGAGGAAGCCAGTGCGTACTTTGAAAGCATCGGGTTCCCAACTCCAGAGGATGAGAGTCCTGCTGACTTTTATATCCGACTGGCAGCTGGACGTGTCGATAGGACATTTACTCCGCTACTTGAGACGGAAAAACAAGAGATGAACGATGTGAGTGGAGGGTGCGATTATGGCCGCAATGCATATGGGGCGGACGAAATATATAATGATCCATACCATCCTTCCAGTGGTCACCACAACCTGTCCATAGATGGCCAACATCATCATCACGAGGACCAATACCGTGACGAAGACTTTAAGCGACAGCAAAAGCAAAATCAGCAACAAAAGAAGAAAAGGAGAGCAAACACACCCGACGAGAGGATCAAAGAGTTGTTTGCTGAGTGGGAGAAGCACTGTATCAGGAGAGAGCACGCCAAAAATATTGAAAAACATGCAATCCGCGAGAGTGAGACCATGATGACAGTTCAGCTTTCGAATGATGAGTTTACACAACCAGCGCCATCGCCGCCTACAACTCTAGGAGCCCAAATAGCACACAAGCAAGAGGGTGTAGCTGTCTCTACAAACACAATGCATGTCTCACCGCAACATCTTCCTCAGAACCAGCTTATTCATCAACAACATGCTCTTGAGCAACAAGCACGGTTCCCAGCCACAAGCACAAATCCTGGTGACTCGTTGTCACGATACATTGGAGATGATCCACTGGCAAGAGATAGCGTAGGAAGCATCTCCGCTTCCCGACAACTGCTACCGCAACCATCACTATCACAACATCCGCACCAGGAATTTGATGAGAAGGCCTGGGACTTGGGCCCTTCGGATCCACACCGAGGCTCGCATGATCATCTCACATATGGTCAAACGCCAATCCGCTCGGTGCGTGTAGAGCGGGACGTTTCCAATATTGCTGTGCACCAGCTCTCACGGCCGCCATCACCAGTATTCAGTGTCGCTATTTCTAATCTTGCGGGGTCCTCAGAGTTGGGGGACTCAGAGCACCGACGTCTTACCAGCGGACATTCCGTAGCTTCCTCCTCCTCCAAACCACCTTTAATTAACGCTGACCATCATCCATCTCAACATCGGTACTTCTCTTCATCCTCTGCGCCCGCTTCTCCGCATTCTCTGTCGTCATCACAACGGCCTCCTGTGTCGGCTATACGTCGAGCTTTCCGTCGCCTGCGTATATCAATCATTACCAACTACGCGGATACAATGGCATGGTTGGAGGATGTCTGGCAGGAATTGGTGCACTGGATGTGGACCATCAAATGCTGGTTCACGGGCGATAAGGATCCTGTGCGAGAGACGCCATCGATCGGAACGGTGTTCTTGCTATGTTTCAAGCGCGCCTGCATGCAGATCTATCGTTCTCCAGGTGAATTTTTGTCGGATCAGAGCCTGCATCTCGCCTGTGGCCTCTGTGTGTCGTTTGCTGTCAGGGAGATGACTTATATTCGTAAGTTTTCTTTCAAATCAAAACAGTTGAGAAAATGGAGAGTGGTATATCAAGGTATATGGAACAGTGAAGTAACTAGTATTGGCTTTTCATCTGCCTATTATGCCTATATGATAGCTCGTCAGCCGGCTGAGATCTGTGCATTGGCACCTGTTTCAATCCAACTTCAATGTGCAACACCAATCAATGATATTCCATACGTTGGTATGTTTATGTGCCTAGGCCTCTTCTTCGCTGGCATCAGTGTCGGTATCACCACATTTGGACACGAAAAAGGTAGGGTGAAGTGTTTGGATTAAAGAAGCTATCCTTGGAAATGGAACGCGATGGACTGCTGAACCGGAAGACGAATAGCGCCTCTTACCTCTTATTTCCTCTGATCAATTGCAATATTTGTATTGACGTAGCGGTCTTTTGGCGAGATACGTCGGCGGGTATGGCCACACTGCCTTACTACCTTGCGAAAGTGCTTGCTGATATTCCTCGAGTCTTGGTTGCGGGTAAGTCAAAGAGTACAATTGAAAACGTGTTGTACATGTCAAGACAGCTTTCAGTTAAATATCTAACATCATCAAACTTTTCAACCATATTTCAAGCCTGCCTGTACACGGGTGCATTCATCTTCTTCTTTTCCTACAGACAACCTTTGAGCTCCCTATTGCTGATCATAACACTGCTGTACATTAATGCCTTTGCAATCGGATATTGCGTCTCGACATTTGTCTCGCGATCAATGTTTGCACTTGTTGGCACTGGCATGGCCTTGGCCTGGGCACTTGTCTTCTCTGGCATAGCACCACATCTTTACAAGGTGGTGAATTCACCCGGCTTTCGCAACGTCCAGTGGCTCTGGGCCATCAGCGGCCCTCGTTGGGGAGTTGAGGCGTTTTACCTCAAAGAGATGAAATCACGCGAGTAAGTATTGTCCCTGACTTTTTTTCTGTTATTGCTGTTATTTCCCTTTATTCTGTTCACCTGGTACTCATGCATGGCGTGCCAACTTTTTGGTTTACCGACCAATGTCTCCCTAATTCCTGTCATAATAGCTATAATGAACTTACACATAACCGGCTGGATGACACCTACTCTTTCGAAGATTATGATGCAACAATATGGAACATGATCTACATTAGCTTGGTAAGTGTTTTGTTTTCCTCGTATCACGGCTATATCAGATTCATCTTCTGACAATGAAATACTATGCGCCGTTTGCTGTCCACTCTACAGAATCCTAACCACAGCAAAAATTTGTTTTCTGATCACAAATGTAGGGATGGCACGTCCTCACTCTCATTCTCATCAAGCTCCTTGATCGCCACAAGGCAAAGTAAAGGAGAGTTTTTGTTTTGTTTTGATTTGTGTTCTTGCTCTTAACCCAAGAACGACTTTTTTTTTCTGTTGGCACCGTAGTTTCTTAACAGACTCATATTCCAACTACTGCAATTTATTTTTAATGGAAAGATGGGTACAGAGCATTGGCAAGCATAAATGTGAATTTTTGGGGACAGCTCTTCAACTTTCATTCATTTCCCAAAGCCTAGGGGTTGGCCTGCTCATTTTACATGAATGTGTGTGTGTTATGGATGTTGTGCTATGTGTAGTGAGGCCGAAATCCAACAGCGCCTCAAACTCCAGTACTTGTGAGATAATACAGAGGGGATGTAACGTAACAGGTCCATGGTCAGGATATTATGAGAAAAGTAAAGAACGTGTATGTATACTATGCAGGGAAAGGCCGTAGTGTTTATACTGGGTAACTGCAGCCTTTGTTATCGAAGTTTGCATGACATCCAGGTTTCATCGATTATCGGCAGTCAAGAACAAGAGTATTCTGGTGCCAGTAGAATGTCAGAGCGGGTTGCGATTATCACAACCATGAGCCAGATCGATTCGGCTGCTGACGCCCTGTCGCAAAGCCAAGAATGACCTTTGCAAAAAAAAAAAGAAAAAAATGTTCAACAAAAAGAGCCGGATGATGAAGAAAACTGAAGCGTGCCAAGCAGAGATTGCAGCAGTCGTTGCATCGGCGAAGCTCGCGAGTAATGTTTCGGGAGAAGGCGACAAGGCGTACTGCTCCTCCAGTCAGATTACAAAGCCTCAACTAACCCTCAGCTAACAGTGTCACAATTCAGGGTTGTTGACGATGACTATTCAAAGGGGGGAGGGTTTCATATAATAAAGCAACACGAACACCTTTTCCGTCTAGTTATTGTTCAAATTTCACTATGCTTCAAAACCGCGAGACTCGCGAAGATCCGTTTAACATTGGCACACACGGCTATCATTTATTGACGATCCGGAGTGCACTGCCGTGTTTCTCTAGATATGAACGCCAGCACCCGATGGCTGCAATCACCACTTGTGTCCAACTTTCACCTGCAGAAAGCAATGGACACTCCCCTTTCGGGATACACAGAGATACAGAGGTATGCAAACCCATTTTTTTTTCTGTTGACACCGTTTTTTCTACGTAGTTGACCCATTCAAAAATTTTGTGCCAGTTATAACCTTAATGGAAACCTAATTCAAATTCTTCGTTGAAGGAAAATACCAACAAGAAAGATCCCGTGCTTGGAAGACGTTTACTCTATTTGTCGGAATATGTTGAATGTGTGATAGAGTAGTACTACAACTCTTCTATAAGTGTACTCTTGAGGGGAAAACTATGTGTCGTGCATTTTTCTGCAATGTATATTGATTGGCGGTACAAAAACTGGCTATTGTTTTTGGGACGCCTTTTTCCGCTTCAGCTCTTCAATGCGATCCGACATGTTTCCACTCTTTGATGATGGCTCAACAGTCGCAGATGCCGTTTGCTCCGATGTTACTGTTGTTGATGATGGTGATGATGCTGTGGCTGTTGCTGCTTTGCTGCTAGCAGCATTTGTCTGACGGTTCTGTTCAACAAAAGCCATGATACTCCTCAGAGGCTCCTCTTCTGCCAACTCGACATGCAAGTAAAACCGCTTCTTGAGCTGCGAGCCCTGAGAAACGATCTTGCCCTTGCTATCACGCATGACCGATGTACGCCCATCTCGGATGCGGATCGTTGAAAACGGAGCAGAGCTCGGCTCTAGGTCACCGACTCGGACGGTCGTTGTACGCGTGCCACCCCAGAAGGAAAGAGTCTCAAAGGAGACGGGTGTTGACAGATCGACGGTTGCCGTAGAAGCTGTCGTGGACGAGGACTCTTTTGGGATTGTAATCTTGCGCACGTACGAGCCTAGGCACCATTGGACGAGTGCTGTAGATGATCCACTGGTGGCGACAGCTGAACAAACAAACAAAAACAAAAAAAATAAGTCGCCTGGAAAAAAAGAAAAGAAAGAGAAACGCTCCCGACCAACCTGCATCATGGCGTACTCAAGGAAATGTACATATTTTCCCACTTCTTTTTTTTCGTCCTTTATCTTTTTCCTTACCCGCAACAGCCAGTCCGCCACGCATTCCGGTGGAGATGCCAGCATCCAGGATAAAAATGAAGGGACAGAGAGCAACTGTCGCGCCAAGTGACGAGACAGAAAAGAGCTTGAGGCGCCGTGCTGTTTGGGCAAATGGTCCCTCATAGATCAATAGCTGGTCATCATTGCTGTCCTTGTTGCACTGGAATGATGGGGTGGTGCTGGACTTTGTGTTTGGCGACGAAGGTGCAACTTCAGTGGCCATAGGCAACTGGCCAAAAGTCCTTCGGGCCTGGTACTGTTGGTAGTGCTGCTTAGGGTGAAGCCATGCCTGAGCAGGCTGAATGGTCATGTAGCTCTTGGCGATGCGAGGCACGGCGCCAAATGCCCGTCCAGCGCTAGTCCTGCATGAGGTAGCAATGAACATGGTTGTGAATGAACAAAACTTTGGAGGACTCGATCAGTGATCAGATCTTCACTCCCGAGATATATTGGTGACTGTGCAATCCTACTGCGATTTATTTTCTCTGTTAGTGAGCCAATTTGGAACAAGAAAGTGCTATAATTTGATCATTCAGGGGCAATACAAACAAGGATAGGCTGTTTCCCTAGAAGCCTTGATCAAAGCCAAAGAGTCGACGCGCGTCAGGGCAGTCCTTGGCCATGTGGCCATCCTTTCGACAGCGGTGACAGGTAGAGACAGTACGGGGCTGAGGACACTCAGCTGATCGGTGTCCTGGACTTTTACAGTTGTTACAGATCATGTCAGTACGCGGCTGACTACAGTCGGCAGCTATATGGCCTTCCTCACCACAGCGACGGCACGTTATCTTTTGAGGCTCAGGACATTCACGAGCCATGTGGCCTTCCTGACCGCAGTTGTTACAGGTGACATCAGAGCGTGGCTGTGAGCAATCTGATGACATGTGGCCTTCCAAACCGCATCGACGACAGATTGTCTTACGAGGCTCGGGACACTCTCGGGATATGTGGCCCTCTAAGTTGCAATTGCTACAGGTGACACGAGCGTCCAATTCGGGGCAGCTGCGCGTCTTATGGTTAGATGAGCCACATGCATAGCACTTATTGTAGTACATTGAATGATCGACTTCGCGCTTCTCCAATCTGCAGTCTTTAGTGGTGTGTCCAACTTCGCGGCAGTTCCAGCAGCGGGTGGTGTATGTATCTCGTACCACGCCTGCGTGAAGAAGACGTCGCAGGTTTTCTTCTGCGGTCTTGGGGTACGTTCGGCCAAGGAAGCCATACGTGAATGTTCCAGGTGGGTAAAATGTAGCAAGTAAACGGAAACGTTGGTCTGGCTGGCCTTTGAGGTTGACTAGTGTGAAATCGTGTTTGGCAGGCTGGTCCTATATAAACAATCAACCAAATGTTGATATTGATCTCTGGTGAGATAACAACAAAAAGATTTAGTGCGTCTGCCCTACATTGATAAAAGGTGGATGACTTTACCACGGCTACAAGATAGATGCAGCTATTTTCTTTGCGCAGGCGCTTCTCAATTTCGGTCCATTCTTCGCCTTGCATGGCCTCGCAAATGGCCCCAAGAGCAGGTTTAATGTCCTCCATGTCTTTGGTTTTCTCAGCTTCAAAAAACCTGTTCCAGGCTTCATCGACGGACAAACCAGACGATCCTTCTTTGTGTCCTCCTAAAAAATGAAATGCGATTTTAAGATATTAGCTCACTGATGGTAATGCATCACAAGAATAATGATATAAACAAATGTGCCCCATTAGTAACATTCTTCAAAACGTGAACTTACGAGAGAATCCAGCGTGTGAAGCTTCAGGTAATCGGTCAGCTACACATATGGTTGGATGCGATGAAAATCATCACAAGTGTATGCGGGCCATATATTTGCAGAACACAAAAAAAAGTTGCAAGTAAGTAATCAAAAGTGCTTTAAAAACCGCCTCTTGCTACATTTCCATTTATACCTTGACTGAGCCTTGGTTGCTCACGAGGTTGGTTGCTTGGTCTATCTGAGAGAGAGGTGGATGCCATCCTAGCGGCGATGTCCCAGCTTGCAGAGTCGTCATCTCCGGTTCGTACATGCGAATTCCACGCTAACTTGGAAGCTGGTGAGGCTGTAGCAGTGGTTGAAGTAGTAATAGTAGTAGTGCTAGCTGAAGAAATAGTAGTGGCGTTTCCTCTGCCTAGAACGCACGTATTCCAAGCGACAGAAGCAGATTCAGGCATGGTATTAGAAACTTCCCAGTTGGACATATTCGTTGAGCATGAGTAGATGCGGCGAATATGCGTTTCGACAGAGTGAAAGATAAGGGAAAGCAAGACATTACTCCTCTCGTTTTGACAGTTCTGCTTTGCATGTGACCATGGTCATACTATTAAAATTGATAAGTGATGCTCTCGGGCAAAAAAAAAAAATAAAAGAGGAAGTATCGCCAGACGAGCAACTGATATTCACTGCCTTCGCGGATACTCGCAGAATGGTTATATGGATTTTCGTATGATATGGCCAAGGCAGTGAGAAGAGTGAACCTGAAAGTCGAGTACTATTTCATTCTGTTCCGAGATTATCTTCGTCGTCGGATGTCTATTGCTCTCCGTGATGGCCAGAGTATAAGCAAACAAAACGCCGCTGTTTATATAAAATAGGCTCGTGAGAATTGGGTCCTTGCTGCAACTGGAGACACTCTTGCCTAACACAAATTTGACCTTCGAGGGACTCCTCTCTTTCTTGTACCCAGCAACTCTGAATACAAATAAATCTAAAAGGAAAACAGGTTTACTTTGTGAGTGCTCAGTACACGGTAAAAAGTCGCAAAGCTGCACATACAGACCACAAAGAGTTTGTGTAATGTAGACTTGTCCCAATCTTCTGCGTCGGAGTCAAACTTATTTTCTTACATTCAGAGGTGCAGGGCCTTGGGATGGGACTTTGAAGATAGATCAACGGCGATAGTCAAGCATGCTCCGAGAATGAACAAAGTGCAAGTAACCTACCTTGCACTACCCATTTCCGAGAGGGATGGATGCAATCCCATCAAGCATAAACTAGCATGCCCGGTCTATTAATTAGCCATGTCTCAAGGAGACAACTTCGTGGCAGTCTCCCCCCTTTGCGCCCAATTCATGTTTTTCCTTCCCTCTCTTCGTACTCATTCTTCGTATTCATGGACGTGCTGAAAAAAAAAACCATTCCCTGTCCGCATCATTATGTCCTATCTGCTTTGCGGCGAACATGATCCCTGTGACATCCGCAGTGAATAAATGCTAGCGGCGGTCCGACCTCCTTTGAAAAATGCTGCGAAACCCACTCCTCCCACTCCCTTTCTATTGGCCGTGAAATGACCAGAGGCAGACAGCCAAGTCATCCCACCCCTTTCGCAAAAGACACCAATGAGGTCAGAAGCACAATTGTCATCGTTCACTGCATGAAGAGGAGGAAAACAGGTTTAAAGGAATTCAAGGACTAGCAAAAAACCGGTTAGACGGGCGTGCGATTCTATCGACCGACATCCCCTTTTTGCGTCCTCCTTCTAGTGATAATTTCTCCATGAAAACCTATTCTTACTTGCTGCCCGAGACAGGACAGGCTTGTTCAAGGCGAAGGGGCTGCACACCCGACACTGGCCTAGTGAGCCTGTTTTGACTGTTCTGCATGTTCTCCCGCAAAATTCACTGCGCGTGTATTCTCCCAGTCATTTGTATAAATACCTTGTGTCCACATTCACTTTTCTTCTTCCTCCACCTACCCACCCTCGATCCTTCACCTCTTCATCACCAACGTGCAACCCGGGCGTTCACGATATCAGTCTTCACCTCTGTACCTATAACACCAAAGCCCTTGCTGGAATATACTCTCGGTCGTCATCATGGTCCTCAGCCTTACCAATGCCCATTCGGCCGAACATATCGCGGCCTTCAAGGCTATTGTGCCTCTTGCCGTTGGTACGGTGTCTGTAGCTTATCTCGCTGCCAAAATGGCCAACAGCTACTACACTGACAAGGTACGACCTCTTTTCATTAAAGTAGAGAAGACGCCCATCTAATTTCCTTCTTTGTTATGAAGAGCGTCTCCACAAAGACCCTTTTAGTTTTTCATAACTTCGGTGCTCCCAACCACAACCCCCCTTTTTTTTGACTGTTTATTGTATGAATGTTCTATTGGGAAGTTTTTTAGTTCAGCTGGGAATTTTACTCCCATTCCGAAACCTTTTTTCTGTCCAAGTAATGGACATTTGAGTGAGATGGTCCTTGATGAATGTCATTCCTTTTCCATTTGCTCGCTTGTCACCATTCTTTAGGACATTCCCACAGTCGCTCTCAAGAATGGCGCCACGTCGCATGACATGGAATTTTTTGCAGATCCCGACGGCTTCATGGAAAGATGCGAAAAAGAATATGGCCCAGTCTTTAATTTGCATCTCTACAACCTTTTCCTTACCGTTGTCAATGGCCCTGAGCTGACCCGTGACATTTTCAATCGGGAAGAGCTTAGCTCTAGTGATGCCATCGAACAGGTAACATATTAATAACCACTGAATCGATATCTTCATTTATATTGTTTAGAATTCGTGTATAACCTCTGTATATGTATTTTTTTTATTCTTCCTCTGACCCTTATCAATGTATGCATTAAAAACACACACACAGCTCACTGGACTACGCGCTTTCCTCAAGGGTATCACAAAGAGCAACAACGACGACGATTCCATGATTACGCACTATCTTGTTCGCGACCTCATTACCCCGAACTTGAGCACTTTCACGCCTACCATCGTCAAAAGCTTGGAGCAACATCTCGATGAACTGATCGGACATTGTGACAGTAATAATATGAACTGGAGTATTAAAAAGGCACAAGATAGAAACAGGCACCAGTTCTCTTATACAGTTTTCTAATGACACCTTTGTATTGTCTGTTTAACCTTTTAGACACACTGATCAAGGACCCACTTCATGTCCTCCAAAGAATGGTGGCATGCGCGAGTATGTAGTGCAGTGCACGGAAGAACATTGAGTTTAGACTCAGACGTATGTTTTGTTTAGAGCCTCTTCTAACTTAATTTTTTGTGTTCGTTTTTTTTGTGATAGTGGCATGTGTCTTTATGGGTGAAGAGATTGGCACACAACCCGCGATCATTGACAGTTTCATCCAATGCACATATGATTTTGGACAAGCCGCTGGAGGAGGCGATAGAACTAAGAAATTCTGGCACAACCTCACGTCGAAGTACGGAGATTGATCCTAATCTTAAATTGTTCGGAAGGTACTATCATCTCTTAATGAACAAAAGGTCTGACCTGAGATTATTGTTCCTTGGGTTCTACGCAATAGGACCAAATACAAGTACGCTTCACCTATCTGGAAACATGTGAAAGCTATGGTTGCAGCCGCCACCCCCGTCATCCTTCGACGCCGCCAGGAGGAAGCCGAGCAAGGCGCGGCATACGTTCGGCCAATGGATGTTATGCAACAGATGCTTGACAACTTTGACAAGTACGGCTTCGTTGATATTGAAGACTTGTGTGGCCACTTGCTCATCATGGTTCTAGCCTCGGTGCATACTACGTCTGATGCAGCCGCCAATATGATGTATTATCTAGCCCATTTCTCCGAGCACATCGACAAACTGCACGAGGAAATCCAAGAGGTCCTTAGCAATGAAGCTCGAGAGCTTGAAGCGGAGGCGGAAAAGAACGGCAATGCGAATGGCATCCCCAAATTTACCAAACCAAGCGACGCCATGACAGCAAAGGCCTTGAGGAAGATGGTTCATCTGGACTCGTTTGTTCGTGAGATTTTCCGCTACCGTGCTGAACCGATTGGTCCTATGCACTATGCACGAAAGAGCGTGGTCCTGTCAAATGGTGTCCGTATTCCTAAGGGCCGAACGGTAGCTTCCAACTTGCGTTCGACGCACAGGGACGAAGACCTTCAAGGTGCTGATCCCAAGGAGTTCCGTCCTTGGCGATTTGTCGGTAAGAATAAGAGCGCGACCAAGGTTGGCCCTGATTTCCTGAACTTTGGCATGGGCAAGCATGG
This sequence comes from Actinomortierella wolfii, assembly GCA_016098105.1. NCBI lineage: Eukaryota > Fungi > Mortierellomycota > Mortierellomycetes > Mortierellales > Mortierellaceae > Actinomortierella > Actinomortierella wolfii. The sequence goes on from JAAAIY010000025.1 coordinate 121,999, forward strand.
CTGTCCAGGCCGTTTCTTGGCTATTCAAGGTAAGACTTTTGTTAATGAAAAAGAAAAAAAAACTTTGAGAGGGCTGCCTAAGTTTACTCTAGTGGAAGACCTTAGTTACTAACATTTTTTAATGGTATATGGATGGTATGTACAATAGAAATCAAGACAATTGCATGCATGATGATCCTTCGTTATTCCAAGTTTGAGGTTGAGGATAAGGCCAAGACCGAAGCCGCTCTTCGCAGTCGTATCGGTGTGCCAACCATCACAGGCCTCTATTTCACTAGTCGCCAGTAAATTCTTTCTCCACCTCTTTATACATACATACATTCATACATACATACATAGTCTACCACTTCATTTTTTTCTCCAGCCTCTGTTTCTCATTCAAAACATTCTATCGAGAAGCTCCTTTCGAAGGATGTATATAAGCCTTGGATTATAGTTTGCTTATTCTTTTCCTTAAAGCGAGAAGTGGGCAACCTTTTCGAATACGATATAGCTAACATTCGAATAGAAGCAGGACTGAAATATAATACCAGCATTGTCAATTTTATTCCATAAAGTGGGGCTAGCATGTAGTAAATTTTGGTCGCACCAGAGATTTTGTTTGCATGAATCGGGCGTTTGTGTTTAGCGAACACAGCATGTATCCATGGGGCAAGGGAATATTTTCCCCACCATTAACTTGGTGCATGCATACCCTCAGAACGAAATGGTTGCACCTATTGTTTTCAACTTTGGGTCGCGAAAATTTGCTGATGACTTGTAAACCTAGAGCAAATCAGATTACTATTACAATGTACTGATGCAGGAAAGTTAGAGATACCAATTGTATGAGCTTTTGCTTGCCCGATATTTTGCCTACCTTTCGATATTCAAAAGTTACTCTTCTCACGCTTCTTCAGGCTGGAAATCGCTTGTATGACGCCTTTATTGCCGTGGGCAATTTTTCAGAGGAGGATACTTATGCAGTAGGCTGTGGTCTGTTTATTGTCTTTTGACAAGCGCATGAAATGTTGCCCGTCCTCCCTAGAAGTAGGATTAGTGACACGAAATGTCTCCTCTGCTCATCTCATCCCAATATGTGAGCTAGCGAGATGATAGTGCACAGATAAGAGTATCCAAAGTAAAGAAGAGCATGCTTGACAAACACTATCAGAGGATGACCCGAACAAAAGAAAGGCAAAGAGTCAATGACATGCTTGCCGCCATTACTAAAGCACGGAATCGGAATATATATTTAACGGTGAGAGGCAAAGTGTAGGTCCTTCTATCTTGCAATCGCCTCTGTAGAACCCCTTGTTCCAATGTAGCTCGATCCTTGACGGGACTTCAGCAAGGACAAGGCAGTGACTAAAATCGGCTCCACTATTCTTCCGATTGACATGGGCAAATCGGTTTGTGCAGGTCGTTTCAGTGTCATGCAAGATTAAATTACCACCAAGGGGTTGCAGTCCCCCCCTTCTCATACAAGCAAACGGCCGGTGTTCAATTACTCTTGCATCCTATTTCTAGGCTTCAATATTCCAATAATAGGAATCATGATGTCCACGTGTATTATGACCTGTCAGTTCTGTAAGTTCGAGGATAGGTACCTGTATATGGTAAAAGAGATCTTTATAGTCCCGTTGGTGCGCCATGCATTATAAGCATTTCATGATATGACAATATAACAGTTTATTAAGCATACATTTTAACATTTTATCTTCGCCATAGAAGGGGATGGGTAGGTGAGAATCATGCGCTATATTTCCAGAAATGTAATGATATGTGCTATATATACTAAAAAATTAGAGCCACTCTTATTTTACTTTGCAAGAATCATCGAAGCAAGACCGAAGGGTGTTGCTCTTGTAAGTACCGAATAGCCAAAGTATTAGAGTTATTGTACACATGTGCGAGGCCTTCAAGAGTCTGCAGACGTGGCCAGTAAGACACCATCCAAGAGACTTCTTCTAGTCCGATATTGTGACTGAGCGTCACCACGTTGAGCAGTTCTAATCGATTCAGACTTGCAAGGCACTCCAGTCCTCCAGCAACTGCCTCCGTGCCAAGTGCAAGGCGGAAATCTAGGCAATCAAATTGTCCAAACGCATTGAACCATTGAATGTCTTCTTCTACATTTCTCCTCGTACGAATGGTCCTGTGATCACCCAGGATTAAATACTTCAGTCGCTTGAGTTTGCCAATCTGCTGAAAGATTTGGCGCTGAATTTTATGGCACTGTTCCTGATGTTCTCTCGTGAAGAAATGATTCGCGTCAACCCTTGCTCCCCTTTTCTGCTCTACATTCCATTGTTGCTCTGTGTCGTTGCTACCATGTTTTCTCCAGCCATCTTTCGCAGCTTCAAGTAACAAGGAGACTTGTGGATGTGGACGACAGATGCCACCGATTCGAATTTCAAGATGCTCCAACTCTAAGCAAACCCATGGCTGTTGAATAGCATCATGGGCGTCGAGTATGCAATACACAAAGTCTTCCTGGGTCGCGTGGACAGAGAGTTTGTTCACTTTAAAGACCTTTAGCTTTGGGCACGATTGGAGGACTGTTGCGATTGACTCGCTTGGCAACTGCCAGCCCGTTCTGCCACAACCGATCAGTATTAACGATTCTAGGGAAGAAGCATGGTGGGTCGTGATTGCCGCCATTGTAAGCGTGCCAATGTCACAATAATAAAATTTCAGGTTCGAAAATTGGTTTGAGGGCATCGCAGGAGCTGTCGCTTTCGCTGTAGCTGATACCAATTCGGCGACAGCAGGATCAACCCAGTCGCATATCTCCATTGTGTGAGACGCCAGAGAGAGATCTCGGATGTGGTGGCAAGAACGACGCACCAAGGCCTGAAGTTCGTCCAGAAACTCGCGCCCAAATCTAATGTCGAATGGAACGGAAAAGGTCTCGATCTGTGGTGCGCGTCGCCACACGGGGATCAAGATCTCTCGAATCATATCGTATCCAAAGACACTGCTGACGTTGAGCCGTCGTAGATGGGGAAACATCACATCGCTGCCCAGCGTGGCGAAATATGGATCCGAAGGTAAGACATGGATGGTGAACATCGAGCCGACAGTGAGATATTGTAGCAGCGGGCATTGTACTAGCAAGTCGAGGATGAGGTTTGTATCCAGCGGTGTCGAGGTTATCAGTGATGCGGTCGTTAGATGCGGGATGATGCTAAATGCCTTAACGACATGGCTGACTGGGCCTACCAACTTGTTGCGTAGGTTTAGGTGGAAAGTATACAGTCGAGGATTTTGTTGGAGCAAAGTGATCAGCCATGGCCAATGTTTGGACAAGGTGGGTGAAGTGATATTGAAGGTCTTAACAGTGAGCTCACGAAGTTCAGTACAATGCTGAGCATACAGTTCCAAAGCCGTATATTTGTTCAGGGTGAGACTGTGGACCAAATGACCCACTTGGCCGACCAGCTCAGATGGGGGGTCGGCCAATAGCGCACCAATCTCGAGCGTGTGCCAGTAAGCGGCGAGGAGTGCTTGATACCAATGCTTCGAGACGAGGATTGTGTTGAAGAGTTCTCGGCGGGTGAGGACTGCACGCAGGGCAATCTGGAACTCTGGAATGCTAACGATGATGTCAATGGGATTGGGTGGCATAAAAGAGATGCATTCTACAAAAGGCCATTTTGCAACATGGGAGGTTGACTGGCCGCAGTAAAGTCACATATCAAAATTCGACCCTGCAAAACAAAATGTACTTCCTCCAATGCCGTTCCCATCAGCAACAGACAATATGGTCCGACGGCATGTAGGACCAATTCTTCTCTTCGACTGCATGCTCGTTCTATGAATAGATCACAGCAGACAGTGGAGACCGCCACTGTCATGATAAAGTGGTGGCCAAGACAAGTTCCCATCTGACCTACGTGGCCTGTTACTCACAAGTATCACAACAGATGGACCGATAGGGGTGCCAATGGTGTCCAAACAGATAAGGTCCTCCTCCAGTATGTTTAGTGTGAGGAAGAATACGTTAGACATAGAAGAGACCAAAAAAATAAAGAAAAGAGCAGTAGTTTACACCGTTTGTGTTTAGTACGCAATGGATTTGAGCCTACACCTTTCCAAATAACACACCATCTACAATCGTTATACAAATATCGAGGAATTGGGTACCTTGTGGCCAAGCAATAAAGATTGTGTAGAGGCTAGAGAAACAAAGGAATAACATAAGAGCTCAACGATCGGACACATTCCGGTAAATAAATTTGTTGTGTCAGGCGATGAGGCATTGGTGTTGTGTTGGAAGGCATTATTGCACCTCCTACGTACCAAAAACCTTCGAGCGGCGAAGCGAATGAGCCAGAAAATAACACTGGCCATGAGTGCTAAGAAAAATCTGTATGTATTGTGGAAGGAGAAGAAGGGGGTAAGAGGGGAAAATATTTTTATTTGTGTTCTCTATCCTCTTTCATGCCATGCCATTGCATGGGCCACCACCCCTCCCCTCTCTTGCCAGCCAACCACCAAACTGACAAACCATGAGCAACAAAAAGAAAAGAGGGACCACTGGCTAGGTCCCAAAAGAAAAAAATATAAACCAATCAACGCGAGTGAGGATGCGTGCCTGGACTCATGATCCAGCGTGGAAGTATACGGCAGAGACAAGAACCGACGGCCGGCTCTCTTGGGATTGCTACAGTGCATGTGCGTTTGCCATCTGCCACTCGTTTGCTCGCTCAGTCATATTCAAGATTATTCTTTGTAACCGTTGTATTTTGGGTTGTTCCTCCTCTTGCTGTGCCTTTTCATCTTAATGCTGTGCGCTTCTTGCTCCCCCCTCCCCCCTCCCCTTTTTCAGCTGCTCTCATCTTCGCTGAGAACCGTTCACGGTCCCTCTCTCTCACCTCCTCCAACGTTTATTCATCACCGCTCTCTCTTATTTTTTCATTCGGCCCACCCTCCTTCCCTGCATCTCATTTTTTGAGAATTGATTCTCATCCATTCTCCCCCCTCTGCCTCCTTGTACATATATCCCGTCAGAAGGTTCCGTGGAGTCGAGTGCAGCTCCTTCTCTGCCCAGTACGTAGTAGTTTCCTAGACATTTTTGCGAGTGGACTCTTGGTCCCCTCCCTCTCCCACTTCAGGAACAAATTCTTCTTATCACTTCCAATCAACCGCCTACCCACCATTCTCCTTCCTTGGCTCTCAGAGGAACAAGAAGGCGATGTACCTGACATTTGCTCCTTCTCTCTCCTTCTATTCCTTTTTTCTCTGGGGTGTTCCTTTTCCTTATCCTCTTTCTCTTCCTCTTTTACTTTTACATTCAGTCATTGGCTTCGCTACTCCTCATTCTTTTCATTCATAATGTACCATTGCCACTATTCCTATATCAGTTTTGCTCTCCGTGAACATCCCTGTGTGCTTGCGATTTAAGGCTACTTCTCACAACTTTTTCAGCTGCTGCTCCTCTTTGCCTTGCGCCCACAATATCTATCCTCTCTCTCTTTCTCTCTTTTTTTCTTTTCCTTTCTCTCACCTCTTTTTCTCTTGTTCTTCGTGCTCCGGACAAACCTAAACTCGACGAAAGGGATCAGATCGCAGAGGGCACGGAGCAACACTCCATCGGCTGTTTTTTTTGTCTCTCCAACAACCACATTCATACTATCAGGATCCGACCAATTGTTGTTTGCGGAGCTTGACTCCTAGCCATTGGTAGACCAACATGGCGAAGCTCAGTAAGTATTACAGAATTGATACTAGAACGGTGGTATAAATTATTGCTCTTGTGGTTTTTCTCGTGAAGAAAGAAACGCGCTGCTCATTGTAAAAGGACGACAACCCTCTTACTCACGCGACATGCCTTACTGTACGCCCTCTTTTCTATTTTTTACTTTCGAATGTAATTTTCGCACAACTTAGAGATGGATATGGATCCGCCGAGCGAAGCAATCCATGCAGGCGTCGTCGGACTGGTCATGTTGGTACGTGCACACCTGGCCCCTCCTCCACCCCCTTCCTCCCTCCACTCCGCCTCTTTTTTTCGTCTCTCTTTCCATCCTTCTGAAATCACACTCGATCGCGTACATGTTTATCTTGTTTCACACCCTTCTACAGAACCACACGTTATCATGCCCCGAATCTCTCCCTCCCTTTTTTCTTCTAATGCATTCACATACCCTGTGAATGTCTACCCCTTTTCCACTTTCTACACGGTCGATAGTCTTTATTCCCTTTCTTTTTTTCTATTGGCACCCATTACTCATTACTGCACGACAGTGGGGAGAATATCGTGTGTATGCGCAATGCCACTTTTATTTCCTTCTCTAACCTCATGCGTGTTGTGGTTTTCCTATTTCTTTGTTTTCGTTTCGATAGGTCTTCATTCTAGCTCGCGTGTTCACCACTCGTGGCTTTGCTGCTTTCAAGCCAGGATTCAACACGCGTGCAGTGGCCACATGGCTTGCGGTATCCTCTTTGGCTTTCCTAGTGGTGTATGAGGGTATCATGGCCTATATACAATACAAACAGTCCATGGGTGCCTACTACAATACTGAACCGTTCGAACAGGTCATGAGCAACAATCGCGACACTAGCTTCAACGCTACAAATCTGAACCTGCCAGCGCGCAACATCACCTTGTGGGACCTATCTGAGAACCCGAACTGGGACGTATGGAACCGCAGAGAATTTATGGGATTCTTTATCACAGGGAAGCCGATCGGTCTGTACTCGAAGTCAGACCTCGACTTATTCAAAGCCCTCAAGATTCTACTGAAGCTATCACAGGCTGGCCAGATTGCATGTCTCCTAGTCCTCAACACGTACTGGTGTCGCCATGTGGAAGCACTCATTGATGAAGGTGACTTTATGTCAGCCCGTGAAAAGCATCTATACTACGCGCTTGCCATCATCGTATATGTACTGCCCATTTCCTTAACCCTTGGTCTCGGATACGGTGTTGGCGATTGGCGTAAGGCAGATCTTGCGACAGACATTTCTCTGTATGCCCTTGGCTTCCTGACTGTCGTTGCCTACATCTTTACCGTCCGCCGACTTCAAGCGCTGAATCGGGATGCACGCAACGTCGACGGCGAGGACACTTCGGTGACGCTCCAGCTCGGTTATTACATTTACTGCATCTATTGGCTTTTGGCGAGCATGCTGCTGATCATCATCATGGGTATCATCTACGACATTGAATTTCTCAGTCCTGAGCGTAATCCTGTGCTAGCCCAGGCAATCAGCGACCTGATGTCGTCCTTTTGGAGTACAGTTTCTATCCTCGTGTACCCAGCTGCCACCTTTCTGCTCTACCCCTCAGTCGATGTGCTAACACAGCCCAAGAATGACCCAGCCCCTCGATTCAAAAAGAAGGATAGGCGTAATGTTGGTGATCCTAAAAAGTTTCGCGAATCCCTGTACGTTTCAGACACAGGGCGGGACTCAAACTCATTGATGCAAGGAGACTCGTCCATTCTCGGTTTGACCAATATCTCACCACCTACAACTACGGCAGCTCACACTGCTGCTTCTAGTAACGGCGGCGGTGAAAGCGACATTGCGAAAGCAGAGGCTGGTCATGCTGGTAATTCTCCTCAGGATCGGCCGAAACGCTACAGCTTTTACGACCCTCGTCAACATCAACATATGGAGTCGATTGATGCAGTTGTGAGCGGGATGAATACGATCCAAGAAGCAGAAACGAATGGAAACAGCTCACAGTCGAACAATCAGCGTGAAGAAGCTCACCTGCAGTCACAGTCGCAAGCGCATGTCCAAGCTTCACAGCATCAGCAACAGGAACAGCAACAGCACCACCAGCAATTCACTAAACATCCAGAGAACTCTGAAGTGGCTAAAGAACAACCAGCGCCAAAGAGTACTAAAGCACCTAAAGATGCCGGCTTGATACCAACATACATCATGGACAAGGACGAACAGGAAGCCATGTCGCGATGGTTGGCTCAGTACGATGATGTTGATCGCGCCGGATTTATTGCTGGTCTCGAAATGACAGCTCCTACCCGTCCACGGCGATCGCAGAGTGGGCAGGGTGCTGAGAAACAGAGCCAACAAGAAGCACAGGACGCTCAAGCATCAGCACCAAGCCAGTCAAGGACTTCACTGGAACGTCAGTCTTCAACTGCGTCAGCGACGACAGCTACCAAATCAGCTGGAAATGTGCCGCTAGTAGGAATCTTGAAAACGCGGAGAAGCAGTAGTGGCCTTACCTCAGTGTCGGGGCTCGAGCGCAAGACGTCGAATAAGCGAATGACTGCTAATGTTACAGCAGCCCCATCACATGCAGTAATTGACTATCCGCCACCATTACCCAAAGCACCACCACCAACAACCTACTTGGAAAAGGGACGCTTTCCGCCACAAGGTGCACCTATTTTCACGCCGACCGATCCATTCTACCAACAGCAACAGCATTCGTCGAGCGCTGCACTTCATACTCATTCAGATACTGACAATAAGAGCCGAACCGCTGCACCGAAGCGGCGACGTTCCAACATCACCACCCGTGTGGATACTCCAGTGTCGGCAGCTGCCGCAGTTGCTGCAGCGTCCGCCCAACAGCCACCAATACCGACCAACACGCAGCAGCCACATCGACTATTGACGATGGGTGGATCTTTTGAAGAACATCGACGACAATTACGCCCAGCAGCCTCTGGTTTCTTGAGTAACGACCCATATCCCTCCGTGGGAGTCAGCCCGCAAGGCGAACGTGGCCCTCTGAAACGGGAAGGAGAATCTTCCAATCCATCGTCAAGACGATCAAGCATGGAGCGTGATTCGTCATCGCAGCCACCAACACCAACCTCGAAAAAGTACAAGGCTCCACCACCGCCACTACCCATTCATGAAATTATGCAAAAACATGACCCATCTGCCTCTTCTCCAATATCTTCCAGGAAGTCGACCCCCGTTACGCCACCGGGTGTCCGACCGAAACGATCACAGGACAATGTCATTGAACCCCACATCTTTGAAATAGCCGAGAGAATTTATCAAGAACAGGCGTCGATGGGTTTCCCGTCGCCACCACCGTTCCAACGTTCGGCATCCTCCCCATCCACTCTTGGAACACAGACAATAGCACCCTCCGGCCCAGGGAGGGCTTCTCTGTCTTCCACTGCACAACAACATCAAAATCTCCCATTACCGCCTGTACCCACGACACAAAGTCCACAGCATCAACCACCACCTTTCCGGGAGCGAGAACTATCCTTTGAGGAGAAGGTCGCAGCCTTTGTTGCCCGCTCAAAGGCTATGAATGAAGCATTGGCGGCCCAAAAGGCAGCGGCTCAAGCTCAAGCTCAAGCTCAGGCTCAGGCTCAGGCATCGACAGCTGGATCTTCTGTTGCACCTGTGTCTAACCCAGGGCACTCGCCCAAATCTTCGGTTCCAAGCTATTCGGGTGCTCAGTCTGCACCAGGCGGGAGCGCTGGCGGCACTCATGGAGAAGGCGTTGCAGGCAGCGCCTTGTCCGAGCCCATGCTGGACAGCGAGCTTGAGACGCCGACGACCATTAGTACTATTGGTCCAGCTTCCCCCATGTCACCTCGCTACCCTATTTCAACGGCTGCAGAGGTAATCCAAGACCCTTCTGTACCACCGTCACCGCCTTCACCGCCTTCCACAGCGTCCCCGACTCTCACGGCTGGTCCGACCACGCTGCCTCGGCCTTTGACACCTGCCTGGTTCGAGAACAAGACAAGCTTTAGCACCACAGCCGACGTGTACAACCACTATCAGAATGTGATGCGTCGAGCAGCTGAAGCTAGGAGCCAACACCGAGGCGGCCCGACCCCTTTATCGCCTACGCCGTCGCAGGCAGACGCCACGCCGATACACTTTGCTGCTGGACCCTCACGAGGTAGCGCAGCCCACACTACCCCAGGCGCAACATCAGTGGGTAGTACCGATACAGGGGCACATCAACAGTCTGGAGTCAGTCCTGTGCCCGTTTCTGTTATTCCAGACAGCGTTTTTGATCGTTATCAAGAGGACGCAAAGATTGGACCACTCGATGAAGTACCCTCTCCAATACAGCTTTCGCCATTACCAAGTGAGGCTTCGCCCTTGACTGTACCGTCTGATCGTCGAAGTAGCGAAAGCACTGTTCGCGCATTGGGCCATCCGTCGACTGTAGTCACTTCAGGAGCTACTGCAGCGCCATCGACAGCGGTAGAGGTAGCATCACCCGAAGCGAGATCGTCTCATCATCACACTGGCAGTGCTCGGCATACTCTTGCTCCTCCTTCCTCGAACCCAAATAATCGCGATCGGCACTCTTTCCTCACAGCGACAGACAGCCAAAGCCTGTACAGTAATTGGACTGCCGAGCTCTCGGACGTCACTCAAACGTCTGGTGAAGTCTCTGTAGGTGCCTTTGCAGATCGACGAAATACAGGTGGTAGTGGTGTCGTGCGGCATGATAGCCATCCACAACTGAAGCAACAATCCAGTACGACCTCAAACTCGACGTTTGGCGGAGGAGGTGGTGGTAGTGGCGGTGGCGAAAGCGGTGGAAGCGGCTCTGGTAGTGGCAGTCATGGAGGCCACGATACAGGGGATGACTCTACATCGTCTCGATCCAAGCGTGTAAGCGATATCCGCAAGAGCCACGCGTCGTCGGCCTCTGGTGGCACGTTTGGATCGCACTATGGATCGTCGAACCTGTCGTTCGTTTCTGGGCCCCTCATGACTTCCAACCCTGTCTCAATTGGGCGAAGCCCGAGCATGACAGAGGACAACAAGAGCAATATGTGGAAGAGTACCAGCGTTCAGCTGAGTGTCTATGGCGAAGAGGACGAGGATACGACATCGACTCAGGCCGTACATGACGCGACCGAGATACGCGAACTATCCACTGAGGCAGACCAACATGGGCGTCGTACAGATAACGCTGGGGAGCTCCCTGTTGCGCGACTCGTACCTGGACGTTCACAGCTGCACAATCAGGAAGTTCAACAAGAGGTTTCAGCGTCATCAACGCACGATGCCGTACAAGGAGATCGCCCGCGCCATGACCCATACGAGCTTAGTAGTATCTACTTCAAGACCACGGATGATATCCAGAGAGGTCTTTTGCCTCAGCCTAGTCCTCCACTACAGCAGCAGCAACAGTCAAGTCCCACGGAGGCGGAGATGATGAGATATACATCCATGTCCAACACCTCATCTGGTCAACCCATGGTGCAGTCAGCGCCGTCCAGCTCGCCGTCTTCTTCTAGACCGAGTCAGGATCAGACAAACGATTCGTCCGATCGGGCCAAGTCACCCTCTGTGTCTTCATTGGTGAGCCATGACCGGTCATATTCTCCTCGCGTTGTGCCGATGATGCCTTTGCAACCGCCTCCGATCCCTGCTAGGTCGTCGTCTAGAAGTCAGCAGATGAACTTCCGTGCCCCTACTATCCCTAGTCGAGCGATGGTAGCATCTCAGTTGCAAGTGCAATCCCAAGCACAAGCACAAGGTCATCAACAGCCTCGGAACCCTCCACCACCATCGATCGAAACTGCTATGCCACACTCTAACCAGCTGTACTATGACTCGGGTGACTCTATTCACACGCTCCGAGCCAGGCGAGACACACAGTCACGGCCACACCAATTTCATGATGACGATGATACGCGCTCGGATCCATCCAGTGCACCTTCTTCGCCACCACCCATCATTTCTCTGGCCACATGCTTGCACCCATACTCGTCAACGACCGGCGAGCTAGATTGTCTCGAGCGCGGTACAGCATCGCCTCCGTACTCGGCAGCTACAGGCCTGCACTCATCACCGTCTCTGTCGTCGTCGTCGAACGCAGTAGTATCTGCAGTGGCCAGTGCCGCGCACCACGGCGGCGACGACAGTCCTAGTGCTCAACTTGCGAAAGAAATTTTTGACAGCACTATGGATCTCCACGGAAGAGACGAGGAAGAAGAAGACGGTGGCGGGGAGGGCCAGTACGGCGGAGATGACGAACGCGAGGACGATGACGATGAAGAAGAGGATGAGGCCGAGTGGGCAAGGAATCGTAGCCAGATGACGAGTCCGCTATCGAGCGATGTTGGGTCCGAGTACCGGTGGGAAAGTGCAGAGATCAACCGGCATCAATGGATTATGTTAACGCCAGGCAGCCCTGAAGCAGGTCCTTCGTCAAGACAAGATAAATAGCACAGCTGACAGGAAAATGGAGGGGGAGAAACGCGTTATATGTACCTAATTAATTGATATAATGAACTTGATGCGCTGCAATTGGCATGAAAGACATACACTGTACGAAATTTATGAAGATACATACCAGTGCCTCAATACAACTTTTTTAAGAAAGATATGGTTACTCTAACCCCGATTGTGGCAGTGCAATCTTAGTCCATTTAGCTTGGCTTGAAGAGTGTTTGACTGACTGGGCTGGTTTTGGGTTCGGTGGTCGACTTATACGTGGATGAGGGGAGAGTGGGCAAGAGAGGCTCGAAACATGTTCTTCTATGCGCAAAAAAGAAACAAAGCAAGGCTTTTCTTTGGATGGAGGGACGAGGCACAGAAGGGTTTTTCCTTTTGCGCTGCACCCTTCTCTTCCCATGGTTTGGTTTGGTATACATTTCACAAGTTGTCTGTGTTCAGCAGCAGAGTTTAGGCTGTGTCCAATGCAACTCCATATACCCACTGTTTATCAGACAAAAATAACCCTCATCCCCCTCCCCTCGACTTCCCCCATGGACCTATTCTCTGCTATTCTCAGCCATCGCCCTGTTTGCCAGGGCCTATAGTGATGTTATTTATCTCGATTTCATATGTGGCATTGGATTGGAGGAGATGGTGTGTATGAAAAAAAGTGAGGGAAAAAAAAGATGCCCACACTAAGAAGTAAGGGTCGACGTCCATACTGTGTCCTCTTGTCCACCTGCTCCCTTCTTACCATTCCATTGAACCATTGTTCTTCGATCTTTCCATTGATTCACCCTTCGCAATCCTCGCAACCACCTCGCATTCTCCTCTACGCTTGGACCCATGTCGACGGTTCCTGGGGCACCAAGACCCCGACCCCCCACTAACACCACTCCCCTACCTGAATTCACCGCCAACCCTATATTTCCACCTCCTTTCACAACAACCCCCACTCGAAAGCCTAGGCCATCTACCACCACCATCAGTGCTCCATTAACCACTGTAACCGACATTGATACCCCTGTCATTGATGACAACAAACAATCAGGAGGAGGAGGGGGCATGTCTGGCGGTGCCATTGCCGGCATTGTTGTTGGTTTTCTAGCCTTACTTGCCTTGTCAGTCTTAGGAGGGTTTATGCTTTTGAAGAAGAGGAGGCGGCGCATGAGGGCCTCGGGCAAAGAGCCGCCCGCAGACCCGTACGGCCGGTCAACCGGCTACCAGCGACAACATTTCGAAGCAGCATCTTCTGGCGACGATAGTCAGCAACAACAAGACGAGCGGCGAGGTGGTCCATTAGCGTTTTTGGCGGCTCTAGTCAACGGCGTTTCTGGTGGCAAGCGTCCTGCATCGCCAGCTCGTGGCAGCGGCGGAGGAGCCCAGAACAAGAGTATGTCCGAGCAGAAGCCTCGAGAATTGGCTCAGGTAGTGCTTGGTAGTGACGGAAAAATATCTTCAAACTCGCCACTACCACCACTACCACATCAACAGCAACCGCTGCAGCATCAGGCACCACCCCTACAGCCGCCACCGGTAGTCCACCAGACAGGGCCAGTATCGGCGCTGCCGTCTTCGACAGTCTTCTACAGCGGCACGACAGGATCTCCTAGCACCGTGGTTGGAAGCCTACCAGTGGCCCTGCACCAGGCTCCACTGCCTGCCATCCCCTTACAGCAGCAGCAGCAGCAGCAGCCAGGAGGAGTGGTTGTGGCTGCTCACCAGCCTCAGCCCCATATACAACCACAGATGGCACTCCAACAACAGAGCTGTGTGCCGTATGCGACAGGTTCACAACCCGCTGTCACGTCCTTCCAACAGCAACCTGTCTACTACCAGCCTGGTACTGGGCTCGTGTCCGTGGCCACGCCAGTAGCACCTCCGCCATCACAACCCGGAATAGTAGGAGCAACTGGAGGACTTACACAACCGATGTATCAGCCTCAACAGCCAGCCCAGATGCATCCTGCTGTGGCCAATCAACAATACATGCAGATTGTACCTCAGCAAGGCTATGCACCGCCTCTAAGCCAAGATAGCACCATTCTACAACAACATTCCCAGCAGCCACCTCTCAATCAACAACAACAACAACAACAACAACAACAGCTGCAGCAGCAACAGCAACAGCAACAGCAACTTCAACCATTTGATCTGCATGCAAGTGTGCTGCCATCATTGCATATTGTACAGCAGCCAGCCCCGCCAGTCTCGGTGGTGCTCGCCACCTCAACAGCTGCTGCAGGCTCTATGGCTTCTTCTCCAACATCACCTTCATCCATGACATCGACCATGCGCCACCAACAACAACAGCGGCCAAAGGCTAAAAAGGAGGAAAAGCCACCTATTTATCTACCAGCAGACTCGTCGCGACCTTTGCTCAGCCAAGGTCTATTCAAGATTGTTCCAGACGATGATGACGAGGCCGAGCTAGCGGCTGTGGCAGCAGCGCAGGCTCGGGCATCGGGAGAAGGCGAAACGATACAAGGCGGTAATCACAACAATGGTAACGATGGCCAAAAGGACGGTGATGAGCTGGTGTCAGTCCCAATCCCCGGTGCATTGGAGCTTGTGTCATCCGTCCGAGGTCGGGTGGAACAGCATCAAATGCAGCAGCAGAGCATGAACGACGGTGCCAAGCCGCGCGAACCGGTGATTGTTGGTAGCGATATTGTACTGCAGCCGTTACCGAGCGAGCTAAAACGGATGAACTCGCAGCGCGCTCAGTCGCCGTCGCTTACCTCCACAGGAACCACCATCACCTCTACTACCACCGCCACCTCATCAGCCAATACACAAGAAGCAGGAGCCGGAGCTGGTGCAGTAACAGTACCTCCTGCTATCTCACTGACCGTGGGTGGTGACCGTACATCGTCATCCGCCCACACACCCTCTCTGGCCTCAGCTGTCCTCGCAGCCGCCAATGCAGCTGCAGCCTCATTTAGTAGCCCTAGCTCAAATGGTGGATACCATGACTCAAGAACATCGCCATCGTATTCGACCGCAACATCACCATTGTTTTCACAGCCGTCTAGGACCAACACACTCGGGGAAGCTCTACCAACGATGGGCACGGAGGAGTACCTGGAGCGGACTGATGACAAGGAAGAGTACAACTCGTCCGTCCATGGCGAAAAGGTGAGCGATGGGTCAATGCTGTTGCGTGACCGGCCCTTCTCTCCAGTCAGCATTGGAAGCAGCAACAATGGAAGCCAGTCCGGTTACGTGGCTTCGCCTGTGTCGGTACCAGTGTCTCCAGTGTCACAGTTTAACGACAAGCAAGAGCTAGACGACACGGGCAACGAAATGGAAACGCAGCGACAAGGTGGTTTTCAAGAGCCCGCAGTAGCAAAAGGTGCGAACCACTCTCACGCCCACCTCAATAACCACACGCCAACGCCGTCATCCATGATGGTATTGTCACGGCCACTCAACATGGCAGCCATTGCTGAGCATCGCGCCGCTACACCGCCTCCTGTGATTAATCATGCCACAAAGCCTAAGATCAAGTAGTTCCTTCGTTGATAAGACAGAAGAAAAAAAAAAGAATTTTTTCTCCCCCCTTCCCTTCCCCTTCTTCATAACTAGCCACTCTTCGTACATAGTTTTCTCTTTCCTGACCCTCCATCCACTGTCCTCATTCTGTATCTTTTGCCACCACTTTCATTATTTCTTTGGTTGATTTTTTTTCAAAAAAAAAGTAACCGTAATACATTATTTAGCCATGGTTATTCATGTCGATCATCCACCTCTTCGTTCTCTTAGCTTGGTTCTCTTTTGTCGTGGTTCCAGTGCGTGTTTGATCATCCTACCGCGGTCTTGCTTTCTTATTTATTATTTTGGATAGAAATCAACTTTCTTTTTTGCCTTGGCTGTGCATGCGTGTTGTGATTATGATCATTGATAGGAAAAATACAATTTTACGATGTAACAAGAGAGCAAGTCATATGCCTACTAATTGTTTCCACCCTTTTGATCCTTTCCTGTTTTTTTCCCCCCAAGTCATTAGAGTCAAATCAGCGCGAACTGGGTGTTGGGTTGGTTCCAGAGGGTTTTACTCTGTAACGTTGGAAAAGAGCTGCAATCAGACGTTTCTCTCCGCGGCCCCCTTGTTTCTTGAAGCCTGTTTTGCCTGTTATGACTAACTTTGTTTAGTAGTTCCCGTTCAGCTAACATTCATCTTTTTTGTTCTATAAAAATACTGTTGACGGTCATATCAAGAGATGGGTACAATCCGAACAACAGGAAGGTGGTTTAACCCCTGGTACAGTTCTTGTCCATCTCCTGCTTTGCTGCCGACTTTTTTTTTCATTGAGGCAACCTAACAAGAGTAAAACGCACGCCCAGGTAGTGTATCCAGACAACATCCCCCCCCCCGAATGACGTGTAGGTATCATTTTTTTGCATTTTACATTTGGTCAAAATTGTTGGGACATAAGGACACTCAAAACAACTCAGGTAACTGAATGCTTTTCTTTTTTTTTTGTTGCATTTCCCCTCCCTCCTTTGCTTTCTGGGCCATTTGAATTGCCCTCTTTCTTAATCACCTTCTTCCTGAGAAAGAGCTCATTTCAGAAAAAAAATAAAGCCCATTGTCCTGCATTAAAGATACCAACAAAGAACAAAGATAAAGGAAGAGTTGGGGAAAAAAATATGGGCAAAAATACAGACAAAAAACCCGTTGCCACCAAACCAACCCAAAAGGCACCAACACCCTCCAAGAATGGTGTAGCCAAGGGGAAGGGGAGCGGTGGAGCAAAAGAAGTAGTAAAGTCATCCACTTCAACAACAAAACCCAGTACTACAAGTTCGTCTTTGGTCACTGCCAAGGTCAACCCTTCTTCAAACTGGAAGCAACTCCTGAATGTAAGTGCCATATTTTTTTATTTTATTTTATTTTATTTTTTTGCAAACCATTGAACGATGACAAAGACAAAGGAAAAAGGATGTACAGGCCCACACGGCCTTCCAGAATGCAAATACAAAATACCAACAAAACAACTCTTTTTTCATTCCCTCAATTTCATCGTAGAAAATCAATCCTGGAGCAGCACAAACCGCTACTGCCAAGAAGAAGGCATCAACCAAATCATCCACGTCCTCCACTTCGACTAAAACAACAACCACCGCGACAACAAAAACATCACAAACTACAACTACTACTACCACGTCTTTGAAACGGAAACACGAAGAGACACTTGAAGCAACATCATCGTCATCAACAATAGACACCAAAAAGGTGAAGACAATCGATCTGTGGTTTGACGACATTTCAAAAGAAGATCTGGAGAAGGCATATGGAAAGAACAAGAAGGCTGATTATGACCCAACGGAGACAGCTAAGCATAAGTATGTGATCCAGTACTTTATCATCTGGCTATTTTTTTCATCCGCAAAGAAAGATCATATCAACATCTTCAGGATCAACTGATGGTTTTGCATTATTTATATTTTGTGAATGAAATCATTCCACTCATATAGGATCGGAAAATACATTGGCATTGACTGTGAGATGGTGGGTGTAGGACCCGATGGAGAGCAGTCAGCCCTGGCGCGTGTGTCGTTGGTCAACTTTTACGGCGTTACCATTCTTGATCTCTTTGTCCGGCCTCTTGAACGCGTCACGGATTTCCGAACTGCAGTTTCAGGAATTACGCCTCGTCACCTGGCGACGGCAGTAGAGTTTAAGGAAGCCCAGAAGAAGGTCGCCGACATCATCAAGGATAAGGTGCTCGTTGGTCATGCCATCCAGAACGATTTACAGGCGCTCCTCCTCGATCATCCACAACGCCTCATCCGCGATACCTCAAAGTACAAGCCCTTCCGCGTCTATGCCAAGGGTCGCACCCCTGGTCTGAAGAAGCTGGCTCAGGAGATCCTTGGTATCAAAATTCAGCAGGGCCAACATTCGTCAGTCGAGGATGCACGCGTTACCATGTTACTGTATCGCAAGCACAAGGATGATTGGGATGCTTCGTTGGCCAAGAATGATCGGCGTAGATTGGCCAAGGCGACCAAGAACAAAAAGAGAGCTGCTGCTGCTGAATAGTAATTCAAGCACGTACAATATGCATGCACATTTTTCTTTCAATCTACCACACTTGCACATGTACTTGTAATCAATATATAGAAGTGAAGGAGTCATATCTCCATGCAACTAGGTAGAAAATTGCTCATTTGCAAACAAATGCGTGCGTGTATTTATCCATTATGTGATAATACGATAATGTCTCTCTTTGTGTACGTGTTGGTGTATGTGTGTATATGCGCATACTTTTATTTATTGTGATTGTATCCTTGATCATGGCCTCTTCTTCAAGGCTTCAAATCGCCGTGTCAATGCATCTAAATCAGGCAGGCCATCGTCCTCAGCAGGCTTTGGAGGATCTCTCTTGGCTGTTGGTGGAGGTGCCACAGCTGTTGTCGCCGACGATGATCTTGTCGTGGGTGTCGGAAAAGAGGGTGTCGATGGCAGGTCGCTCAAGAGGTCTAGCTGCTGAGATGACACAGTATCCTGTACCTGTTGTTGTTGGTAATGGCTCGGAGTGACAGATTTAAGTGTTGTCTGTCTCGCAGCCTCCAATGCATTGTGGTTTGGTGGATCCAAAAATTCACCCTCCATACTCTATTAGTGGTGGTAGTATATAATGAAATATATACAATCAAGCATGAGTGAGAACGCACTTCAACACACTTTTCGAGAGGACTGAAGAAATAAAGCAATCTCATCATAGCAATTACTCTAGAAGAGTATTTTGCCACTTACGCCAATGAGCTGGGTATCCATGGCCGGGTCGGCTGCCCACTGGACGTTGAATGTCCTTGCAATCTCCTCCAGGTATCGGTTCACAAGATATGGGTCAGGAGTCTGAACCTTCAGCTTTTGAATAATCTGCCATCACAGCAAAAGGGAAAAAAAAGAAGCGGTCAACGAGTATCAGTAGATGGTAAGTATGCCATGGCTCTAGATACGCGTTACAAAAAATAAGCAAAAAAGGTTGATTGGATACACTCCATACCCGAGGATTGACAGACTCGTCCTTGTTCTCCAAGGCATTGTTCACAAATTCACGACCATATTTGGCAGCCAGTTGATCGCGCAACACCAACAGTTCCTTCACTTCTGACCGGGGTGCTGCATATATCACTGTATTGACAGCTTCCAAGATGGCCGGATCGCAGTTCCTAAAGATGAAATTTTTAAAAATAGCATGGGAAAAGGTGGTCGAAGATGATTGAGCTTCATAGTTCCGTTTGATAGTTCACTCACTCTCACAACGAACATGACCTTCTCCTACACACATACTTCATCTGCTCAAGTAGTCCAAAGCGTGCCAATAGCAGTTCGCAGTATAACTCGATAATTTCCATTGCTTCACAGTTAAAGTCCTCTCGGATGATATGCTCTACCTATATAAGAGAGAGAGACACCAAAGACAGGTCAGGCCCAAAACGTTGTCATCGTATTGCATGTTATTTCAGCCATTGATGTGCATTGACCAATTAGTTAGAGCAGGTTTTTTACCCTAATGCGAGCACTCTCCTCCTTGCCCTTCTCCAAAAGCTGAGCAATTTCCTTGCGCTGTTGCTGTGCGAGCATGTTCTTCTTGTTCTGCAGCATCTGCAGGCGGTTAACCGCCAGCTTCAACTGCACCTTGGTGCGCGTGGGATTGAACATGTTTCCGTATGTTAATGAACCGTGTGTAATGGACGAACGTGTATAACAAAACGACACTACGAGCGTCGGCCACGTTAAAGTGGGAAACGATCACTCGAAGATTGAAAAACCAGTCCCATTATGCGAGAGGGCTCTCTGAACGCGTGCAGCCGCTTCTCTTCCATATCGGTAGTATCCTCTCCCCAAAAGCGTAGAAAACAATCAAGTTGCTGCTGTTCTCTTCTCACAACCTTGTACCCATCCAAAGCATACACCAACAATGTAATAGCAAGAAAAATGGTGCAAAAAAAAGAAAGGAAACCTCTTTAAAACTTAAAGAAATCAACACACAAAAACGAAATTGCTTTGTTTCTTTCTGTCAAGCAGTTTGGGCTAGGCACATGTTTTTTTTGGGAAAACATAGCTCGTCCCCTTTTTTTAATACTTCTTCCCCGCGCTATTGTTTAAGCCTGGGTGGGACGGCCACGGCCGAGACCAGAGCGGAACTCGGGCTTGTAGTCACCGGAAGCACCCTCCTTCTTCTCGCCATCATCGCGGCGGCGGTACTCATCGCGGTCGCCACGGCTGCGGTAACCACCCTCGGAGCGCTCTGTTAAAATGATGGAAATAATTGAAACCGAGATAATAAACAGAGTTAGTGTCATATAATTCAGATGTGGTTGGGAGTGAAAAGAAAAAAAAATAGAAATATAGGAAAGAGTGATAAAGACAAGAGTATTTGCCAATAAAGAGGTATTATTCATGTCATCTGCAGGTCCAGAATGATTGACCATATCGATTATTGCAATCGCCAGTAGTCGTTGTCCTGATTGATCCGTACAGTGTCATTCTCTGTCAAGAAATCCAGCTCAGTCGGTAATATAAACTTCAGTGGCCATTTGACTTTGCATTCACTGACAGGTGAATCAGAAAGCAAGGTGATAGGAATACTGTTTGACGGCCAATTGATGAAATGAACCTTCCCGTGCAAGTGTTGGAACAATTGCAGTCAAATTGTAATCGTCCTCTTCACTCTTTTTTCTTCGTACGAAGGGGGTTCTCCTGATGTGTTGATATGTCGGTACCCCCTCACTTCGTAAACGAGTCGTGCTGAAATTCATATCCATTTTCCCATCTTGGTGAACATGTGTCTTGTCCCTTGAACTTGAATAAAGCAATGATTGTGTGTGGAAGCTGGAAAATAAAGAGATAACAAGGCGCCAGAAAGAAGTTATATCAAGAAAAAAGACCATTACCAGCACGGCGGGGAGCGGAGGGACGAGCAGTCTTCTTGTAGGTGGCGGGGTAGATCTCCGAAGGCAGGTGGAGGTACTCGCGCAGGTACTCGATACCGGCATCGGTCAAGGTGTAGTAGTAGTACTGCCACGAGAACTGGGTCTTGACGTACTGCTTCGAGTTCAAGGACTGGAGAGCCTTGATGACCTGCAGGTTGGGGACATCAAGCTCATCGTGCTTGGGAGCGTTGAAGTCCTTCTTGGCAACCAGGACGCCGTCTGTTGTAGTTGTTGTTCATTCATTCCATGAGGTGCAAACACACACAAAGTCGAATAAAAAAGGAGGAAAGTGGAGATGTTGACAGGAGGAGGGTTTTCGAAATCCAGTTCAGAGAGAAGGCGAGTTTCAAGTAGTCATGTAATGGTAAAAAAAGATCCGATCGTGTAGTCAAAGACGCCATCCATAGCCAATCATAAAAAAAGGTCGAATCAACGTGCCGAGATGTCCAGAACGACATGAGAAGTTCATAAAATAAAGAGAAGAGAAAACAGTTCTTAGTGACAAGTCCTTGTACAAAACGTATAGCGACTCATTCAACAAGGCCGAATCCGCTAGTTCGTCTCGCCCTGACTCCCATCAAAAAAAAACTGATGTGTCCCGTACCCTTGAAGAGAGCCTCGTAGATAAGCTTGCGGTTCTGCTTGGGGATAAGCATGCTGATTTATCTAAGTGGTGAAAAAAGCACAGGCAAAACGCAACAGAGCGGGTTTGGACTGGTTAAGATCAAAGGTTCATCCTACAAGGTGGGGGATGTGTCTCGCTCCTTTGTGTTCCATGGTTGATGAACGGTGTTCCCTGATGACTGAAAGGTCGGTCCTGTTGATGCCAACAATAAAAAATACTATTCCTCCTCTCCTTGCGACAGGTGGTATCCTCAACTCTCTACACTGTTGTCCAGCAAAGAACTAGTCTTGGTACTCATCGTATTTTTTTGGGTTGAAAGTGAGAGCCATCTTCTTGCTCAAAAAGTCCCTCCTCATAAGCCAGTTGTGGATGGCGATCTCCCTTTTCCGCCAACAATAACGACCACCAATGGTGCGGACAACGCTGATGGCGACGATAAAGGTCCTACTCGCGACATGATATATGGTTGCCGACGGATGGATGGATGTCGGTAGTGGATGCCTTCCGGATGCATGATGCGCCCTTCCAATATTTTGCCTATTCGCACCTTCGAATTTGGAAAGAGGAAGAGCTTGCACTCGCCGACTACCGGTGACTTTTGATTCGCCCCTCTCCCTCCCTCCGCTCTCCCTACTCTGTTCTGTCCCTCGAATTTGTTACCCCCGTGCACTGATAAGGAAATATTCTTAAGGGTGACACCCTTGCCACTACTAGATCTATCACCACAATAGCCAGCCTCATTTTTTCGCGAGTGGGAAACACGAGGAAGTGCAACATAACCATACTAATATTACCCTTTTCTTTGTGAAAACACCACAGGAGTACTACGCTGGCCCAGAGAATGATGATGGCATATATTCTACATGCATCAAGTGGAAGATGATGTGCTTTGCCTCATGGACCGCCACACCGGCGAATGGTTGAGATGTTCAACAGATGCAGCTGTCGGGATGCTTGCACTTTCGGCCATTACCAACTCCAGCTTCCCGCAATTGTTGGACGAGGTAGAGAGGAATGGCGAAATTTTACGTGACACTTCTGATGCAGAGACGATGAGAGACTGCCTGAAGTGGACTCGAGACAGCCGTGGAGCCTGAGTGGGTAGTAACCCATCAAGGCTTGTCTATATTGATCCGACTTTTTTAAAGGTATTTTTCGCTACGTCTATCATGTAAATTACACGATTGAAACATGATAAACATCAATAAAAGATGGGAAAAGATTGGATACCATGACTCCAAACATTCTCTGGCGAGCGCACCCAAGCTCTCCTTACTAATGAGATCCATGGTCCGAGAGGTGTCCTGAATTGCAACGCTGTTGATGCCACCTGGTTATTGACACTATGTATTTATTAAAGAAAGCCGCATGTTCTGAACGAGATTCAATAGTGAAGGACGAGCCACCCTCCCTTCCTATGGATCACATTTTATTCAGTCACGTACCCAAACGCATGGACATGCACACATACTCTCCATCTTCATCAAACAAGGATACTTGTGAATGTTTATTGTGCAAAGTGAATATGTGAGTCATGCAAAAGAATAAAGTAACGCAGAGTCTACAAATAGGTTTTTAAACATGGAAAGGACCTTCTGTACTCGAAGGCAGGAAGGAAGGGAGGAAGGAGGAGAGGGAGGAGGAAGAAAGAATGGAAGAATGGTTAAGGGTAGGAAAGAAAGGGAAGTAGTAAGTATAATTCAATGGCCTTTGATAAAGAGAAAACGGATCAAAGTAGCCACACAACGGCAAGCATGGCCACGGGAATCACCAGGTTATCGTTCTGCTCTGAGACTGCCTCAAGCATGGCCGCACCTGAGACTGCCAGGCCATAGCGAGCAATGGCCCCAATGGCCCCACGGACCATGATCCACAGCACCATCAAGACTGCCGTATCGTCTCCACTACCACCCTCAGCACTTTTAACTAAGCTGGCCGGTACCTGCATGTTAAACAGGCTGTCCAGAACGGGGCTCAGCGTCTGGTCTTGGGCGAACAGCCAGAGAAGCACTTGGATCACGCCTGCGGCCACCAAAATGCTTGCAACAAACGCTGCCGTACCTTCCACTGTCTTAATCGTGCCTGGCCAGCGATGACGACCCCATCTACGTCCGACAATCGATGCCATTGCATCACCAAATCCGAGTGCAAAGATACCTGAAAGACCAGCCAGTACATCTTGTCCTGCCAGCCATACAGGGACCGCACATCCGATGAGCAGGTACAGGTGGCTGAGGATGATCGGGCCTCGATCGCGATCGTCCAGGAATCCGACCATAAATAGATGAATTTCCTTGCCAATAGGGTACACTGCGAAATAGCGGATATATTCAAGGAGAATCATGCTCGCCACAGCCACCGAAAATGCCAGATGCATGAAGGGTTTCTATTAAAAATAAATAATAAAACGTTGGTCAGTGTCTGCACTTTCATATGCTACTCTCATGAGGAGGTTAAATTCGAAAAGGACCGTAGCTCTTACGTCTAGTAGAAATCCTGGAGTAAACATCATGACGGCCAGAGCATGGTAAAACTTGCGGCGATTGTTGAGTGAACCCATGATAGCCCGCCGGCGGGCCGATGTCTTCATCCACTCGAGGAACAATATGGACGCCACAATGGCTGTTATCCAGTACATACAGAGCATCACTCGACGCCAGCTAATCGATAGGATAAAGTCTGACAGCGAGAATCCTGGAGAGGTTAGGCTTTCAGCTGCCGCCAAGGCGGCTGTACTGTTGGGTCCAAAGAGCAACTTGTTGGCCCACCAATTCAGCTGAGCACCCATACCACCCCAGTCCACCTTTGTCATTAGCATAAAGTCGATCAGCCATTGGAATGGGTTCTGACCCAATACTTTGCTCGTCTGAGGCATTATCACTCCAATCACCGCGACAAGTATGCCTAGGTACACGCCTACTGCTGCGATGCGCTTCTTGAGCCCACGCCGGCGAACGTTGATCGATGTCTGTCCTTTGCGCGGTAACTGGGCCAGTCGGCGGCAATAGACTAGCAGGGGCGACATCAACAGGCCGATCATCATCATGCCTACAATGAGCGTCAACATTAACAAGTATTCTGGTGTATGGAACGATCCTGGCATTAACTCCAGTGTGGAGTGGTTCGTTCTCTTGGAGTCCATTGACCTTGTCACAAGTGCATCATGTCCGAAATACATGATCAGCGTTTCATGAACCATGAGTGTCACAGCCTGAGATAAGACTGTCATCTCGCCAAACGTAAACGAGCGTTTGAAGAAATGTGCTGAGAAAAGCATAAGTAGCTGGAAGATACTCTGCGTCAACATGACCATGCCAGCACTCGTGCGTTCGAGTCCTGGAAGCCACCGGAATCGCGTCAGTAACATTAAACCAAACGTGTAGGCACCTCCAACACCCAGCGCTAAGATCCACTTTTCTTCACGCTCATTTTGTGCCTCAGTCTCGGACGAGCCGATAAGTAACGATGGATGAATCATCATTTGGTCACTGGAGATAGCCATGTTATCATGCTGACTATCGTCATGAGAGTGTGTGCGATCCATCGAGCTCCACGTCGACGATTGTAACGAGTGTGATGCTGGTCTTGCAAACCGTGCAGCAGAAAGGACTGGTGATGAGTTGGCAGAACGGGTAGACGGGGTAGCAGAGGCTGAAATTGTAGTCGATGGCGCTGGAGAAGGACCCATGGATGCCTCAGGGTGGTGGTGGTACGTCTGACGCGGGTACAAGGAGGACGACGATCCATTGCCAAATTGAGCTCCAGTAGAAGTTGCCTGTGCCACAGCCTCTGGCATGAGGTACAACGAGTCTAGCAGGGTTGCATTTTCTGCAAAGACAGCGCTCTCCTTGAGGCGAGGCGACCAAAGATCCCGATGATCCTCGAACAGTTTGAGTAGACCCATATGCACCAAAATAGAGAATCCAAACGTCAGCGATAATGACAGACTGCAGAGCAATGCCTCAAGCGTTTTGAAGTCGCCCAGGGATAGAGAAGTGCCCGAAAGAGAATGCTCCTGGATGACATGATAAAACTTGGATACTAACGCCACAGGAACCAGGATCGTGGCGAAGATGGATCCATTATCTGCTCCTTTTCTAAGAGAGACAAAAGATCGATCAGGCGATTATTGGTGAGTATAAAATAATTATGGGCACGTTTATCACATTTTCCATCTCCACTGAGCGTGATGTCTCGCCTTAAACAACTTACCTATACCAGTGCGGTTCCGTACCAAACACTCGCCAGTTGAGAGAACGAGTCTTCCATGATGGAGGTCGTGCTTGCATCCAGTCGCCTCCAGATGTTCCATGGTATTGGCTATGGCTGTTGTGGAATGGCGGCTGGTAATGTCCCGATTGACTTTGGGCCAAAACCTCTTGCTCCATCCACTCTTCCTTGGTCATCCGCGCGTCGTCACTATCATCGTCATCATCTTCGTCGTCATCAGCATCCTTAAATAGCCGGCTAGACCGCTTGGTGATAGGTTGTAACGGCATAATTTTGTTGTGTAGTGAAAACTCGAGGCGATGATCGTGTGTCTGGAGCACAAGCGCGTGAATGGCGACTAGCAACACGAGTGCTAAATTAAAGCAAGTAAAGCAATATGGTTTAACACATGGAACACGGATCAAGGAAGGAACCTAAAACGCATAAGGAAAACCATTTTTGGCATACACACAGACCCCTCTCTCTTCGGGACCATGACATTCAAACTTCATCATGTCGATATGAAAACGCTACCTGCTCCTAATGCAAAAGCATTTTTGACGAGAACCTTGCCACTGTCTACCAAACTGGGGGCAAGCGAAGCTCCATCAGGCTGCTGCTGTTGCCATGAGTATATTCCACTCACACCTGGCACCGAAGAGGTAGCATTAATATTCAAGATATCGAGCAGCGTGCTTTCTTGGAGGGTCATGATTCGATATGCGGCCAGCAACGCCATTGAGACAACCAACCCACGCTCGATTCTAACACGCAACAGATTGAGTCGTCTCTTCTTCGCAAGACTATTCATGGCAATGCTGCTAGCTGCCGCGCTTGTATTGCTTGTCGCTGTCGTTGGAGGGGTATTGCTTGTATGGAGGTGGTTGAAACTGCCATTCGAAGAATGAGTAAAGCCTAGCTTGGACAAGGCTGCTGACGAAGACGACGATCTCCGAAGGCCACCACTGCCGTCGCCGTGGTTTAATGATGGCGTTGTTGCGTGTGGTGACGGTGGTGTGGAAAAGGATATTGGCTTTGATAGGGGTGTGAGTGGTGTGAGGAAGGTCCTAGAAGACGACGATCGGGCTTGTATAGGAGTTGTTGTTGTTGTGGAAGATCTGATAGCAGAGGTGACTGTAGAGTCGGCAAAAGTGCCACACGCAGACAAAGAACCAGAATATGACTGCCTCTTGTCATGCATCTGTTTTTTAGTTGCATCCAAATCGGATGTTCCCTGATGTATTATACCATTGCCACTTGCCTCTGGAGATGTTGTGGCATCTGATAAAGTCATGTCACTCGGAGTTGACACCATGGTGCCACCGAAAGAAGAGGATAGAGAAGTCGATGACGAAGGAATCAGAGGAGCACGGGAGTCTTCATCGAGTTCATCATAATCCCCTTGTTGTTCATTATCGCTGACATCCGAGTCTCCTTTCTGGTCCAATCTCGAATGGATGACTTGGTGATGGTGGTCAAGCAGAGTTGCAGCAGAGTCAATGGAGCTCGTACTCGCGCTTGAGGGTATAGTGACCCCGCCAGGAGTGCGCTTTGTGTGAGGAGGGTTGTGTTGTGAGGATGTAGACGAATGGTGGTTGTTGATGGGGTTGGCCTGAGCCTCACGGCCGGTACGGTCGAGAAGGCTGGTCATGGCAACAGTGCAATGAATTGAAGAAGAAATGAAGGAACATGCAAACCGCACTTGATTGGAACAACAACAAGTATAGTTGTATTATCAAATGAATCCAGCCGCACAATCTCCGCCGCGAATATCATGTGCAGGCAGACTCTTAAAGCACATGGGACAAGAAACGGCACAATGTGCAAGCGGGGATTGATTCCCTCCTCTATCTCTCTCCGTCATTATTATATAACTCTTTGCTCTGACTTTCATGATCGCTAGTTGTTTTCGCGGACGTGCTCTTTCTTGCTATCTTCGATCCTTCCTCTATTTCTCCTCCCTACAAGAAGTGAAGAACAATATGATCCAAACGTAAAAGGGGCTTGAGGAAATGCTATTGTATAACCAAACCAGATCTTTACACGCAATTGAGGATGGGTGTCTATCTACAAAAGAAGAAATAAGGAGAGAAATCGATCTTTATATAAAAAGAATGCAAATAGGCCGCCAAAAGCTGAAAACTTCCGTGAAGATTAATTACGTGCCTCTCCTCGTATTTGAAAAGAAAGACTATTACATTTTTCGAAACTTAACGAAAAAAAACTATGATACAAAAAAACAAGAAGGTTGGGTACTACAACTACATATGGACAGAGGAGCTTATAGAGATAATATTGAAGCTGCCTTTTTTTAAGCCTTCACCTTCTTGGAGGTATGAGCTTCACCGTTGGATTCATCTTTGACGTTGGAAGAACTCTCATCTTCTTCCTTGACATGGGGGCGCTTCTTAGATTCATGATGTTCCTCTTCTGAAGCCTCCTGCTTGAGCACAGGTGTCTCCTCCTCGGTCTTCACAACGACTGAAGGGGTTGGTGATGGCAACGACTGTGAAATCGGATGCGTGCGAGCAGCTTTGGCTGATGAAGGCTTATTGGATTTTTCCTTGCCTTGGCCACTGATGGTAGTCGACTTGCTCTGATGCATATCTTCATCCTCATTCTCTTCCTCTTTGATCTCCTCGAGACGGCTCTGCTCCATGTCCTCATCCTCATCTTCATCTTCGCTGACTGGCATTGACAGAGATCCATCTGCGTATGCTGAGGTGGTAGGTGGGATCAAGAGCCCCAAGCCGTCAGCATTCTATTTTTTTTTTTGAAAAAGATATAAAAACGAAGTATTAGATGTCTCTGCCCTACTCAACTGATCAGCATATTACACAATGCCATTTCATTCGTGTTTCGCATTACCTGTGAAAGCTTGGGATCACAGAGCAGCTTCTGTGAGCGCGCGATAAAGTGCGTCATCTGACGCTCCATGACGATCAGCGGATATTTGTTGGCCAATCGCTCAAAATGCTGCTCCAGGGTCTCACCATCCAGATTGAGAAGCTCTTCGCGACGCTCCTTCTTGGCTTTGGAAAAGGCCTCAAAAGCGGGCGTTTTGACAAACAAAATGTCATCCTGACGATCCGTCGTGGTGACCTCCTGTCCTTGAAGCGGTACTTGATGGCCCTGTTGAGGTTGCTGCTGTTGCACGAGACGCTGCTGTTGTTGCAGCTGGTTTTGGAACTGCATGTCCTCAGCCGTTGTAGATGCCACGCCTGTGGCATCAACTTCCATGGCCACCATGTCCGTTGTGTGGGACGAACCCGCGTCAACAACGGCTCCGCCCCCATTCTTCTCAAGCTCCGTCAAGTCTTCGCCATAAGCAAAAACATCCAAAATAGTATCGACGCCCGAGACGCCATCGCACAAGTACGATTCGATGACGGCCTGCGTCATCAGCTCGAGCAAAAGGCGATACCAGCCCTCGGGCACTCTCTTCTCCTCGTCCGATGTCTCTGGGTCCATATGTTGGGCTAAATCACGGTAACTCATCGCCGAACACTTCAAGAAGGCAGGAAGAGCATCAACCAAACCGGCAACACGATGAGGTTCCTGCTTCCGCACATTGTTGAGGTAGTAATTGTTGTGGAGCTTCTTCTTTTGTTCGAGGGCCTGTTGCTGCTCATACTGCAACTTGGCGAGAGTGCAGCACGTGCGCTTGCAATCACGACGATGGTGGCGCCGACAGAAGGATGACGTGTGGATTGGCTGCGCAAATTGGGCTGCGATCCTCTGACCCTCCGCAGAAGCCTTGAAGCGTTGCTTTAGAGCAGCACGAGAGGCGCCCGAGCGACGAGAATGGAAGGTCGAGTACAAGTTGCGGCTGTTGGATGAGTTTGTTGACGAGGCAACGTCGAAACGACCAAAGACCATGGAGGTCAGCTGACACAAATGCAAACGATGCTTGAGGTGACGGGGAAGTGTCTGCAAAGGACCATGAGTGCGGTGGGACTTGAGGATACCTATTTAGTGCATGGAACCAAAAGGAAGTAGACCATGATGGGGAAGAGATATCATGCCTGTCAGCAACAATCGACCTGAGTGAGACAAAAATGCCATTTTAGGCAAACGAGTGCACTTGAGATGGATCCACTTTTTTTTCCAGATTCAATTTCTTTGGCTTCGGAGGGACAAGGGTAGAGGTTGAGCTGAGCTAGAACAGTCTCGCTTCGATTCGCAAAAAAAAAAGAGAAAAAAAAAACAATCACGACCCTCCGGAAGGAGGCGAAGGAGAGGGGATGGGGAAGATCAAAAGATAACTATTTCCCTCGTTTGTGCGCGGGAGAGTTTGGTGGGTCTGAGTCCCGCAACCCAAAAAAAAAACCTACCGTCTACGATAGCCTCCACGTTAGAACCTTTGCGGCCAAGAACGACAGCTTCGTCGACGAGCGAGCGCTGACGGCGACGCCAGTCGTCCTGTTTGAGTGCCGAGGGAGGCTCAGAATTATCGCGCTCACGTTTGAGTGCCTCTTGTTCGACAACTTGCTCTTGGATCGAGGCCAAGTACTGTGCTTCAGCCTGTTTGAGGCGAGTTTCGATCGACAGGTGAAAGCAGTGGTCCAGGATACGGTGGTGGGTCGACGATGAAGGAGAGGAAGTAGAGTTTGCACTGTTATTGTTGTTTGTTTGTGAGGCTGACTGGGCTACCGGGGAGCCAGCCCGTGGGGAACCTGACGGAGAGGGAGAGGAACGTGGTGACAGCGTAGGAGAGGAAGGAGCTCCTTGGGAGGACGAAGCACCAGGCGGTGCAGGAGGAGTGTAGGTGGCGCTGGCTGGGAAGAAGGTCCAGGAGGGGTAGGGGTCATTCTCAGGAGTAATAGCCATCGACTCCAGGGTAGACTTTGGCTTGGGTGGGACGACGACGACAGCAGCAGCAGGTGTTGCAGAGGCATTAGCAGGGACAGTCATCGACGCAGGGATGTTGTGGGCAGTATTGGAGTTGCTGGACGAGTCGGCCATCAAGGGCGATGCCACAGGGCCGTTGGTTTGAACTTCCATAAGTCTTTGGCAGAGAAAGTCGGTGAGTAAGACGTCTTATGAGAATGGAAAAGGGGTGCGTCGGATTGGACGGGAGGAGCAGCAAAGCACAGGAGATTTTAGGGAGAAGACGTATGCAAGATAATGAAATTGTAATTGAGTTATGATATGGATAGGATAGGTGGCAAGAAGGGGGGTAGGTAGGTCGGTAATGGAGGTGCAAAATCAGATGAAAGTGCAATTAACAGAATGCGAAGAGAAAAAATAAGAAATGGCGAAACCTGGCGCTTATAAACGGTTGTCGTAGAATACGAGTATGTTTGAGTGTGTTGCGTGCTCAAACAGAGCTGTGTGTTTTAGAAGAAAAAAGGCAGACAGAGATAGGAAGACGGAGGGAACGATGGACGGATGGACAGACAAAAAAATTTCCGTGGCACCAAAAAGAGAGGGGGAGGACTCTCTTACGGACTGAATAACCTCACCCAACATGTAACTGAATTGAGACCCTCCTGTGGACACGACTCTGTCCGAACGGGTGCTATCTACACTCTTCCAATCACAACTCTCCATGGCCATTGTTCTCTGCTATTTGCCCGCGCTACTCCCTCGTGTTGCACACTCATGTTCGTTTGGCTTCTGTTTCCTCCGTACAACAACCTATCCACTACAAGGTGTGTTAGGCGAAGAGGGAGACGGAGAAGGAGGAGATACTGGATGTAGACCATCCTCACCGACGTAGCAATGAATTTACACCTCCTTACCCCCCCCACATCCTTTCTTCGCCTTCCATCCAGTACAAACGATTGAATAGCTCCATTTATCAGTATCCTATGAGAAAGAAAGAGGGGCCAAATACATCCAGGAACACACAAAAGGCCAAATTTGATCGGGATCTCTTTCGCTTGATACTTTTGTTGACATCCCGTCATCCTTCCCACCAAACCCTCCAAAAGGTAAAAAAAATCCAGGCACAGACGCTGATATGATATCGAAAGTGGAGCCACCACCGTCGGAGTGAAAAAAAAATAAAAAAAATTTTTTGACCCGTGGAAAGCATCACTTTCTCTTGTAAACCCGTAACCAACCTGGATATGACCCAGTCAACCCAAACTTGAATAAAACAAATGTCCTCTCTCTCATCCCTCGCTCTACTTCTCCCCTCTGGTCATTTAAAATACCTTTGAGTATGAATAGCCAAAACATTGTTCGCATGACAAAAAGGCATTTGAGCTGTTTGCATTGCTGGCCATTTTCTGCAAGATGGCTCTCGTGTTTCGGCTGTATGATAGTGTATCAAGTCGTGTTCTTGTGACATACACCTCATCTGCTTCTTTACCTCGCGTTCCATTCTCTAATCATAGAGGATACCTGTCTCAAAAAAAAAAAAAAAAAAAAAAAAAAGTTAGAGCAAGGGTTCTTTTTCTCCTACCTACTTACCCACGGACTATCCTTTCGTATACAGAGTCTAATTGTTTCGCTGTGGAAAACCGAAACGAAAAAAGATGTGCGGGAACAGTAAGTAGCCCTTCCCTCAGAAATTCACACTGTTAATAGATCACTGACAAAAAAATTTTTTACACAGGCAAGAAAAAAAAACGGTTGTTTTTTTTGCACGCGCTCACTGGAAGTACCTTTGTTGCTCTCGTCAAAAAAAAGTGGTAAACCTCAAAGCATCGCAACTTCCCTCCTCAACCTCCCTCCTTCCCTCCCTTTTTCTCATTTGCTTTTCGCTTATTCATACCAAAAGGGAAAATTACCCACGAAAATATAGATACGATAATCATCTGCATTGTCATTTTCTTTAATAGCAATCCCTAAATTTGCGTTGGACTCACCAGGGCATCTGTCTCTCTATCAGCAGTTTCTGTTGATCTGCTTGCTTTCATATTGCTATCACCATTGTTTTCCTTTTTTTCCTTCCTCGTCACACTGGTTTAACGAACTAAATAAACATATCCGATGACGGGATTACTTGGGGCTTCGCAAATGTACAAGAGACAAAAAAAAATCAAATGTCCATGCTATACCCCAGGATCACTTGGGGGGCTTACCCGACAAAACGGATGTTCGTGCGGAACAAAATAAAAACAATTGCATCAAAACATAACGAAGAAAAAAAAAGAGAGATCCTTCTTTCCGAAGCATAACGATACAACTATAATTCTTCGAAAAAGGAAAAATACTTTGCACAGAAAAGAAAGGGGGAGGAGGGAGGGAAAAGGGAGCCGACTGGTAGTAAATCATTATAGTTGGAGCAACATAATCTTGTGGTCCTTTTGGCTGTACCCACTTCTGAGGGCGCCATATCGGGCCAACATTTACAGAATTTCGGGTTAACACGCCTTTAGGTAGGATCTACAATGTTCCAATATATTAAACAAGTGAAGAGTTGCTTTTTAAACTGAAATCGACGACACTTGACTCTATTCTTGTCGACCTAACAAAAAAAGACATTGCTATCTCGTTTATCCTTGGCAGAATAAACAATCAGAACGAAAATACCACCACCCCCTTCCTGACGACTCTCACCCAGAACTCAATCTTGTTTCTCTCCACAAATTCTTTACTGTTCTATGAACATTTACAATCTGTTTAGACTGAATGAAAAAGATGTAACAAGATACTGTTACGCAAGAAATGAGTATTCTACTGTGCTATATATATATATATATAT
Organism: Actinomortierella wolfii; assembly: GCA_016098105.1. Taxonomy (NCBI): domain Eukaryota; kingdom Fungi; phylum Mortierellomycota; class Mortierellomycetes; order Mortierellales; family Mortierellaceae; genus Actinomortierella; species Actinomortierella wolfii. The sequence goes on from JAAAIY010000025.1 coordinate 155,568, forward strand.
AAAAATTGTAATCTCGGGCGAACCAGGCAAGGTACGAAAGGTAGCCAGCTTGTTTGGTAAAGGAGCAACAAAAGAATACACACGCATCACCATTGTTGCGAGATCGCGTTGATGCGGTTAAGACCTTCTTTGTAATTGCGGGGAAAGTCTAGAGTATGACACTATGAGGTGATCAGCCAACTATGTTGCAATTCTTCCACTCCCCCGCTTCTTCTCGTCATTGCAAGCGCATTCCATCCTTTTTCAGACACGTACATACGGTGCTTCTTTCACAAGCGCGTGATTGTTGTAACTGCGTTTATAGTTTCTGACATACAAGAGAAATCAAGTACGTGTTTCCCACCCCCTTCTCCGACTCTCTCAGCTCCCTTTCCGGCTCGTGCACCACCTTGCTCCGTGAGGAAAAAAATTTACCGGTTATAAAGAAATGCCAAACAAAAGAACGCAAACGAGAGCGGATTCACTGGGAAGATAAGGGCTTCTTGGGACAAACCAACAGTAGAGGGAGTGGCAGGCTCAAGACAACGACAACAAGTTTGATGAATGTTCCCTCCTTATTATTCGCGTGTTTAGCCAGCCATTCAGTCCGTGTTTTCTTGGCACCATTTATTGCTCAAAGAATGAGTGGCGGAACATGCGCGACGTATTTTTTGGGATATGATTGACTCTTTGATAATGAAGGATGAGCATATTTAACAAATGAAATATCATTAGGTGCAATGCTAGAAAAAGCTGTGAAGCAACGATGTAGGTGTAACACACATCATAAGAACAAAAGGCATGGTCGTTGCCAACAACGAGACAAGATAAGGACTCTTCCGATCTACGAGGCATTAACAGTTTGGTCAATGCTCGTGATCTTCTTTGTGTCTGTGTACAAAAAAAAACACGGGGTTTATCCTCATAGGGGTGGTGCTATTGCCATCGTTATTGGGGCATGGCCTTCATAGACACGGAGAATGACAGGGTGAACGGAGGGAGGCGTGCCTCTCCTCGTGTCAAGTCAATGTGCTCATCGCATGTTAGCATGCACCGGATAAGCAGCAACACGCTGAAGGGGGGAGATGGCAGTGAAAAGTAACAGATAATTCCCGATGCAAGCACTAATCATGCTGGGAGAACGGTTTTCTCCGTGTCACTATGGCATGCACAAACAACAATTATAGTTTTTGCTTGTTGGGTCACCATTGACCCTACCCTGCACGTCTGGCTTATTTCTCATGTGCTCCTCATTCAAGTTGGTCTGCTTATCATCACAGCGTGCATAACCGTATCGCCTCGATGCTGGGTTGGCTATCATACATATACCCATTCTCATTACTACAAGGAAGCCAACGTGTATCAAGGATTGAACAAAAGTCGACGAGGGAAAAGTGGCCAATGAAATGATATGGAACACAGCCCCTCCCTCCCATTTATTCACTCATTCTCAAGAACAACAAAAGAAGGATTGAATTGGTGCGACACGAACACCATGATAGCGCACAATGTAACGCTTATCACACCAAAAAAAATTGTTCTTCCAACAACGTTGGTAACTGAAGGCAATGATAAAAAAAATGCAATTACATGTTGATACAATGTCTGAAGAACTAGAAAATATGATTCTATCAGGGTGCCATAAATGCCTCCGCAGGGATGTTGGCACGTTCCTTGTTGACAAGCGCGACACCATTGGCAACATTCCACTGACTTGCCTCGAGGCACTGGACTGCGAAAGGATAGGTGAGCCGTGTCTGGCGTTGTAACTCTAGCACCATAGAATGTTGCTCTGGTGTGACACCTGGCGGGATCTCTTGCGTAGGCGCTTGTGCTTGTGGCTGCAAATTGGTCGCAGTGGGAATGCTGGGAACAGGGATCTGAGGTGTAACTGCTTGTAAAACCTGTGTGGGGATCTCCAGCTCTGGTTCGGGTTTCCAAGCTTCATAACCATTGTACGACCTCACAGTGAGTATGTCAGAGATGATCACGCATGGCCAGCCTTGCTGTTGGGCTCGTGAGCCTGGGGGTGCCGGTGCGAGAATGAACGAACGATCGTACGACATGCGCGACCCATGACGACCCTCTATAATAACAAAACAGTGACATGCAAAACAGGCCATCATTAGTAAAAAGGCTATCACTCCCCATCAACATAACTTTCCTCAAATTCCAGAAAAAAAATCAATATAATAAAATATACATACGATCAAGGTATTCTCCATGAACAACGGCATGGATACACACGGCTGGTAACAAATTGGCTGTCTGATATGCGTCTACGCAAATCTTGGCAGCGTCAGAGAGATCATGTTTTGTGCCTGCCAGCATGAGAAGGCCATCCTTGATTATAGCACCGTTTCCAACATGAAGTCGCGACGTCCGTGACTCTAAAAAAAATTTCATGGGTGGCCTCTCAGGATAAGTAAGGAGTACACACTGCACTTTCATTCTCCCTATATTACAAAATTCAAAGAACTCTATCGAGCAGAAACGACAACTTACCGAGATCTTTGCAGCGTGAGAGATTTCGGCTATAGCCGATATAGTCGCCCAAGTCGTCGTTCTTGCTTTTTCCTTGCTTTTTCGAAAGCTGAGATGTTTGCGTGACAACCTGAAGTGAAAATGTAGCATTCACATCGTAGACATCCATCAACGCAGCGCGGTTGTTATCATATAATTCAAAGAATCTATTATCAAGCAGTTGAGAAAAAAAGTTTCACGCGGTTAATAAATTTGATATTACGAGATGAAGATAGCGAATGACACAAAGCTTCGGCTCCAAAGCCTTGTTTTATGGCAGCCATACTTGGTCAAGAAGCCTTCGACAGTGGCCTGTGTCTGCGGTGAGTCGTAGAAATTGCGGCGGACAGGTGCTGGTAACCGCTTGCTGGCTTTGTCTGTCTCCTGAGAAATGTCGCCGATACCAAAGGAAATCTTAGCCACAGGTACTTGATCCAGCATCTGCAGTGATGGAAACATCTTGGTGATTTCGCTCCTATAGGTAACATCATCTTTTTCCCGCTCACGCAAAGGGTTCTCGAGCAAAATAAGCTCGCGTAATTTAGGAAGCTTCCTGGAGCCGCTAAGACATAACAAGTCCCGATAGCTGCCGATTTGGTTATTCTGGAAGGAAAGGTTTTGGACGTTGGGCAGAAACTGGGAGATTGCAGAAATGGGATTAAGCGATCGTAAATTGTTTGATGCGAATGATACTGTCTCAATCTAGTGTTGTAAAGCAAGAGAAAAAGAATTAGTTGATTCGGGTGCTTCGTTCTTCAACTCAACTACTCATCGCTACAACACATGAATACCAGTTTTAAAAAAGCTTACATTAGGAAAGAGCTCCGCAGCAACTTTCATCATGACAGCTCCAACTTCACTTCTGCCAGTAGTGGCTCCCGGTGGAAGAATTTTCGCCGACCGTAATATTTCATCATCAGCCATGTTCTCCAGGTTCAGAAAACCGTTCTGATAGCGAGACTGAATAAACAGGCGAATTGTGTCGATGGTTCCTCGTGATGCAGATGCTCTTGGCTTTTGTTGGTTATTTGAGTCCAGTGTCATGGCGTCGTCCAAGTCAACCTTGAGCGTGGCCTAAAAAAGAGTAAGTGAGGGTATACCATCCACAATACAATGAAAAATATCAGAGACACGGTAAATCAGGTGGGATCACTTACAAATGCATTCCTCCTATCGCACAATGAAAATCCATTGATATCTCAACAACTTACATCATTGCCTCGAAAACGGAACTTTGACATTCTCTTCAGTGCCTTGGCTTGTACAATATCGGGTACCTCAAATACGATGCCATCGCCGCTCGGTAACGTACGTTTCTATTTAATTGTGACATGTTGGCAGTGTTTTAAAATTAGTATAGAAACTCTATCTTTAGAAGAGCAGCATGCCTATCCATAAAACAAAAATTCTACATACATTCAACGCTGTGAGTTTCACCGGTGAAATTTTCTTTGTAATCCAATTGAAGAACTGGTTCATATGGGCCCCGGAGACATTGTTGACCTGATGATGATGGTTGATGGCAACACCGAACGACATAGAATATTAGTATGGGAATCACAAGTTCATCATTAATCACGTTAAGTGTACATGCATGAGAGTATCCAAAGAAAGCTTGCTTACATAGACACGAAAGGTTCCATCTATCTGTGGTGGCGGTGCGCTCGTGGATCGTGCATTCCGTCCTGGTCTTTGGTAAGGAGAGCTGTTTTGATATAACAAAAAAAAGGAAGTCAAGTGAATGAAACATCGGTGAGCCGTGCTGCATTCTCTCTGTGACATGAAATATCGACGGACTGTGTGTTATCAATGCATCCTTACAAACTCTTCTTCTTCTCTCCGTCTCCGCCCATGTCGGTGTCCTCACTCTGAATAGCTGCTGGGCGATCATGCAAACCGCCTGCTCCACGGAGACCACCACCGCGTTTTCCTCCGCGACGCGAACCAGTGTGTCTTGTTGGGCCAGTACTTCCACCACTCCTTCCAGTGCTGCTGCTGGCATTGTTGCCTAGTCGTTCACGTCCTGCGGCTGTGAAGAGTCCTGTCTCGGCGTTGCCAGTAACATTGGGCTTGTCTCCTCCACGTTTTTGGTTTCGTGAGCTGTACATATCGCGGCGAACTCAATGGAAAAGAAATGCGAGACTGTGGGACTATACTTGCGCCGAGAATGGTGGACTAAGACAGGATGGAAAGGAGAATGCGATGAAAGTGTGTATATATGACGGGTCAATGGAAAGCAAAAAAGTTGCCAGGAGAGGTAGTTAGTCGAAAAAGTAGAAGGGGCGTTTGCAGCACCAGAACAGTGTACAGTGTATGTTTCTGCTGCCTTATATCTGGTGGCTTGGGTTTGCAGCAGGCGAAGCACTTTTTTTACGAATAACCCTCAGCCAAGTTACCAGTAGTAAACAGCTCAGCCACACTCTAACCTTTTATCTTTGATGGTGGTGCAATTTCATTCTGTTTTTTTCTTCATGCCTAGACTCAACGAGTAAGGAAATGTATAGTCAGGCCTTAACAAGCCTGTGCAATATACCCAATTTTTGCAGGGCACTTCATGTTTGCAGTGTTCCCCTTGTCCCTTTGAGCCGTTCACTTGGCTTTACGGCGACTCTGCCTTTGTCGTTTGTACCTTGGTCTCCACACTTCCTTGTCTTCAGCTCTTCAAACGCAGGCCTAGGACTGCTATCTCTCCATATCGGGGGGACTAGTTTGATTCTTGGGACACATACGGGCTTTTCTTTCCACCAAAAGGAGACGTCTGTGTGAGTTTGCTGAGCCGGAGGCGCGGTTGTGCCAAGAGTCAGGGAAGACGAGGTAAAGTCTGCCTGCCAACGTGATACTCGGGGTCGAGAACGGACCTGTAGGCATGCCCTTTTCTCTTCTGCTTTCTACATCTCAACTAAAATCCAATGTTCGTGATTAGGGGAATGGGTCGCCACTATACTTTCACGTTCAGAGAGTGGGGATACTCGATAAGAAAATATAGAATGTATCGACGAATGTCTCTTTTCCCCGAGCATCGTAGCGACATCGGCCACCGTTGTAGTGACTCTTCTCAGGGGATCCTCAGCACGATGACAAAAGTTCCATGAGTGTAACAGTGAGGCCTATCTGTTTAGGTTGAAAGAAATTAAAAAAAATCACCCGACAAGTATCTACCATTAGAGATGAGCCAGATAATGTCGGCACACCCTTGCACTTACTTCTTTGTTTTCCATCGATGACTATGACTTAGCAGTGTATCTGAAGCAGATAAATTTGTGGTACGCAACAACTGTTGTCGTGATCAATGTTAGGGTCTTCTCGTGTTTCACGAAGACATTTTGGTTTAGTTACCAACTTCAGGGCTATATTAGGATCTGCATCGAACGATGGCCATGACCTGTCAGACAAGTGATCGTAGAGAAACACGCGTGGTTAAAAATGGCCAGTCGTCACATTGGGAAAGCTCTGTTGGGTCATCCTGGGGATATGAAAAAGCTGCTGCCAGTGACATTTCTGCTGTCTTAGTCGGTGAAGCACTGCATGGATGAATTATTCCATTGCAACCATGGCGGCCTGCTGTAGGGAGTGATGAACTCCAGTTATAATAGCTGCGATGCAGAACTGAGAGACTTTGGCCATACCTTGGATTATGGCCCTTTAATTCACCAAGCTCATTCTTCCAACCATCTCAATGTAGTTCATCCGAGAGTTGAGTCAAAAGCAAGTCTTTGTTGGATGGCGAGTAGTCTGACGTCGGAGGCAAATCGCGCGACCGGGCGCAACAGATGAAACCAATGCCGTTTTTCCTTTTTCAGGACGAGTCATTGGCTTTGAGAAGGCAGATCATCGATTAGGCGTGTGTACGAAAGAAGTGATATATAGGTGCGAAATCGACCAGGGAGAATAGGTAGACCTTAAAGAGAATGATCTCTTTATACTCCTACTCGTTTGTGCTATCGGGAAGCTGAACTATTTCGCGCTCTTTAGTTACTTGATAGGATTCACAGCATGTAGCAAGCTGTAGTCCTTCGGTGCCCGGCATTTACCCGTCGCTTTCGCTCCCTCCTCTCCTGTCACTCGAATTGAAAGCGCAAACAAAGTAGGAAAATGCAGTCGCACATGCCTTGGAAATAAATATATAGTAACGACATTAGTTGCCTCGATTGACTATTCCTCACAGGGTGGGGCATTGAGATTGTTAGGTCGCAGAGTGTATTATCTGCCTCCAACTTATTCGGCGGGCCGGAGTAAGGCCGGATGAATCACCGCAGTATTAAATAGGTGTTTTGTACTTTAACAGAAACGTGGAGTTGCCAATATTTGAACTAAACAGTCTACCGCTTATCAAGCACCAAGCGGACTTGGAAAATATGATGGTAGGCAACAGGGACAGCCACTCGGCAAGTGGATAGGTTGTACTCACCCCTTTCAGTAGTTTGGCTCCGTCTGAAACAGATTATTGAGCAGATCTTATCTTTGCCGAACACTCGACACCCTATCCTTGAGGCACTTGTTATGCATTGCGCCGGAGATTGGCCTACGAGGAAGACTCGGACTGTAACATTTCGCCTTTCTAACCTCTCCTGTACTTTTCATCTTTCCCAAGTCTGAGAACATACTCAACTGAAGTTGGGTTGGCTGCACCACTACTGTCTATTTCAAGGCTTTGTTGTTTGTGCACATAATGTCGATAATAAGTATATCCCTTTTCAGAGAGATTCCTCCTGGCATGCAAGGATACTCAACAAACAAAACTGTACTCATCAGAATGACAGAAAAATACTTTAGTGCCATGCACTTAGTTCCCTCAACATCTTATCTCTCAACACCGACCGGATAATTGGAGCTCAGCCCTGCGCACGGTTCAATGTCCTCCTCTTGATAGCACATTCAGGGGGATCGGCCAAATCGAAGTACGGGTAGATAGATATTCAGATTGCTATTCGCTGGCTGCCTTCGAAAGTACTCTTTATCTTTCGTAGTCGCATCATCGCGTTCCACCAGCACGAACACCGACTATCGGAGGAGAGACATTATAGCTGGGAAAAAATGTATATAAGGAACTACCCCTTTCCCATCCAACTACTCATCATTAAACAGCTCCCTTCTTGCCTCACAGCTCCGAGACTCAACAATCCCTCTCGCACTCTCTATCCTTCCTGATCCACATATACCTTTGCATCTTAATCATCATGGACACTAACATTTCTTCGATGGCCTACTTCCGCAACATGAAGTGCAACCAACCTGCATCAACCGTCTCGAGTACTACCGTCTCTTCATTCTCCTTCGGTCGCATCTTTTCCAAGAACAAGAAGGCAATCGGCCGGATGTCGTCATCAGTCAACAGCTCCTCTAGCACTCTGCCTCGTCCTTAAGACAGTCCTACTGGGTATACGATCTGGCTCCATAAGGCTCACCCCATCTAATATGTAGCCTATGACCTTCTGAGCCCCTCTTCTCTGCCCTTACCGACGTTGTCTAGTAAGAACCATACTGTTCTGCTAGTCGCGTCTGTTGTACTACTATCCAACTATTTACAAACCGTGCTTTGCGCGCAAACCAAGCATACCCCTCTTTTACGTTCCACTGTACTGTATTCTCCCTTACAATAAACAAGTCAAAATTAAACGCTAGTCAAAATGTGAATGTGTTCCAGTTTGAAGTTTGGGCGAAGAGTACGTACAAATCCCACTTTTTTCTGCCTCTATTTTCCACACTCACAGCACAGATCCAGTAGGGTGGCGCTTCTTTTCATTCTTGTCTTGTAAAACACTTTTTCACACTCTCCCATCCTTATTACCTCTCTCTGTTCCGGATCCGTGCCGATACGCTTCGTGGATTCTCTACTGTTCCTCGTTCATCCCCCTTTCCCCTCTAAATCATCGACACAATACGCTTCAGATCACCCTCTCCTACCCCGCTCCTTCCTGGTGCTGCTGTTCCTGCTGCTAATGGTGCTACGCAAGGCAACAACAACAACCAGAGTAGTAGAATTTTGAGCATCATCATGGATCCCAACCGGCAGCCGAGACTCCGGAACCCAACGGTCATTCTCTTTTTCTCGTATCTATTTGATTGGATACTATGCATCATCTTGCTAGGCCTTTTCTTCTTGTTGGATAGAGTGACACCTTTCCAACGCGAGTTTTCAGTCGAAGACACAACTATTATGTTCCCATTGAAACGTGACACAGTACCGAATTGGGGAGCAGGCGTCATTGCCGCTGCTATACCGGCCTTGGTGATTGCTGTGATCGCTCTTGGTGTCCGGAGGAGCCCTTATGATTTTCACAATGGTATTCTTGGCCTCCTGGTGGCAGTCCTTCTGACGACAATGCTCACTCAAATCATCAAGGTATCCTTCCTATTCTTTTTCATGGATAGTGGGTGGAGGTAATATCTATCCATTCCACTCCCTTGTCTCCCTACGCTTGAGTGTCGTCCCTTCCATATCACCGTTTGCATACGGATGACAAAAGATTCACAGTAGTTTGAACAAGCCTGTGGGACAAAAAACGGCTCTTGAGCGTTATCTGAACACCCGACCACACTGTGATATAATTGGGCGTTGCGTACGCTTCTTCAATGTCTTGATTTTTTTTTTTACCATTTTTTACCAAGGAACTTCATGTTGACCCCTCTCCTTTCATAATGATGTAGATAAATCACACAGCCACCCTTCTCTGCTCATCCTTTCTTTTTTTAGGCAACAGTTGGAGCTCTCCGCCCCGATTTTCTCGATCGGTGCCAGCCTCGAGTCAACGGGACTATACCAACAACAGACCCAACCCTCGGACTATGGACGAATGATATATGCACCAACACCAATAAGGATGTTCTCGATGAAGGCAGACGAGCCTTTCCTTCAGGACATGCTTCCAGTAATGCACAGAGAGTGCTTTTGTTTCTACAGGAAGAGGAGATGACCACCTACATAAGAGTGAAATCTAACATCCTTGAACTCTTCCTATTCACTTTCTACATATCACCCTGTCTTTCTCTCTCGTCTCTCCTCTGCTCCAAAAGCTTGCTTTGCAGGACTCACTTACTTATCGATGTGGTTGGCTGGCAAGTTACACATCTTTGACCGGAGAGGGTACTCTCTCAAGCCGGTCATCGTACTTGTACCTCTCCTTGGTAAGTGAACGGGCACATACAAATGACATTTATATTATTCAACCAGCAACATTCAGGGGCCATCACCCTCATTAATTGCCACCTTTCGCATGACAGAACTTCCAAAACTATGACACGTCTTAATATATCTTCTCATATCGTTCTCGATTTGTTTTTACTAGGGGCTATTCTCGTTGCAATCTCCCGAATTCGAGACTACAAACACACGGCGACGCAAGTCACCTGGGGAGGCATCATTGGTATCATCTGCGCCTTGTTCTCGTACCACCAATACTATCCAGTGCTAACATCGCGCACCTCCCATGTCCCCTATCCGCCTCGTGATTTTTCCTACCTGGTCCATAGCGAGAATCAAGTCCCGGGCCAATATGAGGAAGAAGTTCGTGAGGAGTTGGGCATGTCGCCGCGGTCATCGTCTTCTTTTCACGACCACCAACAACGACCATGGTCATCCCAACATCAGCAACAACCTTCAGCAGCTTTGGATAACAATGGACATCCGTATGATTCCCAACAACGATACAAAACATCTGGTCAACTCGTCGAAAACGGTATTGAGGGCCGACTTGATCACCAACAGAACAATGTGTCACAGCCTAACCCTGAGGACAGAACTAGGGGTTACTTATCAGAGCAGTCCAACAATTACAGCTCTAGTTCGGACTCACCGATAAGCGTCACTGTTGTTGGCAATGGACAGTCTTCGCCATCGCCGTTGCAGAATCAGTAGCAACATTACCATACCGAGCCTCTCCAACCATTGTGCTGAATATGTCAGAGACACCTAGCAGTTTTCTGTTTTTTTTCTTTATTACTTATATCTTTGGTTTGTCAAATGGGACGCCACTAAAGAATAAAAAAAAACGTAATCATCTTTTTCATGATGCGAACATATAATAAATGTCATTTCATAGAGTTTGTCGTTAACCCTTTGGACTTGCATGATATCATTTGCGTAAATATGGTGATGTTTTTCTCGCTGTCTACTGTTTGGCATTCCTGTTGGCCAAGTACGTCCGAGTCCAGATAACCACTTCCTGCACCACAGGAGTCAGTTCTCGGAGAACAATCTTTCCCCATGGGCTATTGGCAAGCATGGTCGTCACACCAGAGACCATGAACACCTGGCGCCAGGGAATGAACCACATCGCGATACTCATGCCGAGGCCGGCAGCCAGGCAACCTTGCACGATCGCAATTGACTCTGTTTCATCGCTCCAATCCAGATGTTTGAGCATCGGCCGCAGCTTGTCATGTGCGTCCGAGATGTCGCCCATCATATTCTGGATATGCTGCAAATTCGACATGTACTGCACAGCCAACGACTGTCGCTCCTGTCGATCTTCCTCAGACTCTGACGACGTTGCGCTGTCCAACTCTCCAACGGGATGATCATCCGAGTCCGACTCGGCATCGCTCATATAGCGACGGAGCACTTGAACGTTGCCAATGCCAATGGTGCTGCTCCCTTCGGTCGTATTGGTGCCACGCACTTGCAGGATTCGCTGCTGATGCTTCATGCTCTTTTGTTGGAAAAAGTATACCATAATGGTTGCGAGAATGGCTTGTGGCAGTAAAAACAGTAGCATTGGATATATGCCTAAGAGAAAGATATTCAAAATGGAAAGGGCGTATGAACAATACTACTCGCAAAATATAAAATATCATCCTAATCATCTCGACATCAGAAATATAACCAGACGCTTACAGATGAAACAGTAGAGTACTAGCACAAACATCGTGTTCCAAGGATCCTTCCAGGTGAAAATATCCTCAACGCGGTCTTGGAACCAAAACAGACCAGTTGTCCTGTGCACGAACCGTGTAAAGTTGATGGTTGTCGTTTGAATCGTTAGTGGTGGGTGATCATTCTTTGGCATCGAGCTCAGATCCCCTGGGAAACTCATACGGATCGCTGCCGAGATGATGGCATCTTCCAGGAAACCAAGGCTAGCTTCCTTCTGCTGTTCCTTTTTTTGCTCTGGCTCTTGTGCCACTGTGGCCGGCTTTTCTTCCGGTGCTGGCGATGTAGATGTGTTGATGGTGAGCGGTGCTGTCGTTGACCGGTTGGGTACAGTTTGCAGTGGTTGCGCCGACGACACAACCGCGGCCGGAATGGATCCTGCAGTGGAATCCTTGGAGGCGGTGGCGGCGATACGACGAGATTTCTTCTTCTTATTGTTGTCATCCTGGCCTGGGATGTACATGGACCGAATGCAGTTATTGTATACCAGCTTGGAGCATTTGTGGTGGCAGATGAACCCACATCCTGGATAATATCAGAATGGCGTTAGCTTACATACCCCTTCAGTGCTTGGTAATTGCACTACATTAGAAAATCAAGGTGCACTCTTTCTTCTCTTCCTCTAGCTGATATGTAAGTATCTATTACCTTCGCACGTCATGCCTTGGTGTGCGACACCCCATAGTAACTATAGGTGTTTAGGAGAGTGAAGAAATGAGTGAAAATAGGGTATTAAACATGACAAGAACATTACAATAATGATCCATCCGCAATCTTATTTGTTTTACACTTGTTCGTTTTTTTTTCCTTTGATAATTGAGAAAGAGAACAGGAAGTTGTAATACCTTGGTGCAGTAGTCACAATACGTGAGTTTGGTGAATGTCTTTTCTACGAATTGATGAGAAGACGCCATGTGATGGTGCTTTTTCCTGTTTATGTGCTGGATTGGTTCGCTTTACGGGATGAGTGAATGTCGGAAAAAGTGATGGAAGGATAAGCAATGGCGAGAAACTAAAAGTCGAGTGGTGTGGGGCGCAATATAAAAAGTAGAGGCAGCAAACACGAGGAAAGAGCCTCAGGAACGAATAATCTCACGTGTAAACCAAAATTTTCATGCAGATTCCATTTGCTTTAATGATATCAGCCATCGCCTGTGAACGAATACAGAATATGCGCATGTGCACTCGCACATGCAGACACACTTGTCTTCTCCCTTCCAAGGCGCAACAAGCGTTAATCAGTCCTCCATTTGAATATCACGTTCATTTATCGTTGCCCATGGTTACGCTGTTTTTAATAATAAAAGTCCTTCTAACATCTCTTGTTTCACTCTAATACAAGCAACTCGCCGACACGGCCCATAAACTCTTGCAGAGCCACGCGCACATCTGTGCGCTCGACGCCAATCAGGCGGATAGCCAGTCGGAAATAATCCGGTAGCTCACGTCGCAGTCCTTGATACTTGCGGCGTTCGACCTCGAAATGAGCCGCAGACTTTGCTCTAGTGGTGGACGTTGGTGATCCCATGCTCTCCTGCTGACTATTAACTGATGGCGAGCTAGTCCTGCTCAATGAAATAGTATTGAGACTACGACCTGTTGTAGCTGCTGGCGAGTCGCCTCCGTTGGCTGATGAAGGTGCCACTGCAGCATTCGGCCACCAAATGGGCGTGCGTTGCAGTTCACGCAAAACCATGATAGTAAGCTGGCTCTGGTTGACAATGACGTCCTTGGGATACTTGTTGGGCTCACTGAGCATACCCAAGTACCGTGCAACAATTAATTTCGACTCCTGCACAAGTGGTTCCAGAACTGCTTGAATCTCATCCTCAGCGTCATATCCTTCTCCATCACCAAACTGACGGTAAAAGTCAAATAGCACCGAGACATATGTCGTCAGAGCCAAGTTCTCTTGCTTAAACATGTTTGGCATTTGTTGAATTTGACCCGACTTGAACAAGTAGTGCCGCAACTCAAAGTTGTCGTTAAACGCCCGCACAAACCTATACGACTTGCGCAGGCATTCAAGCCATCGATGTCGCAGGCTTGTTGGCATGTTGTGCAAGAACCGAGGTCTCGGTGCAACTGCCTGTTGTTGTGGCTGTAGGTTGCTGTTAGGTGTTACACCGTCAGCCGTGCTTGCTCCAGACACTGATGATGACCGTGATTTGTCCCCACGGCCTCCAGCTTGTGCGCTACCATCATTCACCGGCTGCTGTTGTGGATTGAATGTCGATCCTGATTGTGGCAGCGGTGGAGCAGCAACATGATGTCCCGTATACGGTGACGACGATGATGGCCAGAGCGACAGGTCAACAAGAGTCATGTCCTTAACAAACGTGATAGCCACCAAATGGATCGCACACTTGGTCACCGTCTCTTGGAAATCAAACTTGGGCACGGCCGGGATAGCCTGAGCCACACCCGTCGTGGGATCCACTGGAGTGGAAGCATTAGTAGTATCCTGGCTAGGAAGACGTGTATCCAGCACCATGACCTCGTGCGGAGTTGTAATGTCAAAGATGCGCTCCAGAGTTTCCGTTACAAGCTCCCATCGCTCTTCATCAAACATGGCACCGTTGCGAGTAACGAGCTGATGCAGGCATTTGATACCCATCTGACCCAAATTTTCCGACTTCTTACTCACTAACAACGTGATCAGCTCGAGGAGACCCCGCAGGAAATCTGTTTGCGCGTAGAACACCTGATGGTACTGTCGGGAATACAAGTTGATCATGTGGCGCAGGGCATGGATCCAGATGGTCGTTGTCAGATCCCGTCGCTTGTAGTCAGGATCCTTAAGATCTTCAAAGATCGGCATCAACACCACTCGATAGATCTTGGACCAATACTGTGACTCGAAAATCTCACCTGAGCCATGCAAAATCTCGAACAGTGTATCCAGCGCCTGCGATCGCATCTTTGGAAGATCCGAATCAATTACGACGCGTGACAGGCCATATACGATCGGGAACCACTTGAGGAAGAACGTATCTTCGTCCTCTTCAGCCGTGGCTCCAGGAGCAGACATGGACAAGCGCTTCGTCTTGACATCCTTCGCAACCGATGATTCTGTAGAAACGCCTTCCTGTGCTCCAGCGACAGCCGCTTCCTCACGAGCAGCACTGTTGGCGCGCGCCTCCAAGAGCAGCCCTCTAGCACACTTCTTGAGTAACGTCATGGCGCCCTTAACAACATCTTCGTCATAGTTGAAGCAAAACTCGACCAAGCAACTGATATAGTCGACAAAGCTCGTCTCAATCACATCAAAACTGCTGTCGTAAATCTTTTGAACAATGGCAAAAGCCCTCTCTACCTGGGCACTGTTGCTCTCGGTCGCCGTACGGCCAAAGACACCAAACATTGGCTTCCAACCGGAACGAATATTGCTCGCACGCGCCATAATCATTTGGTCGAGCGACTCAATGATCAACTGGTGAATGGCCATTGATGGATTGTTCTTATAAATGTGTTCAAATGGCCGCAAAAGCTCGTTCTGGGTGTTGAAGTGTGCCAACTCATCTCGCGCCAAAAACTTCATCGCCAACTGGCGCAGCGAGTCAATTGCGAATGTTGATACATTGGTGTTGGAATGGCAGCCGACAGCGTTGAAGTACGACTGCAGAATCTTCCAGATTTGAGTCCACTCGAAACGAATACGCACCATGTTGTAGTCGGCTAGAACGAGTTAATGGCAAAAAATAAGAAAAAATCGTTTGCAAATATGAGCCTTACAGTCACTAACTTAAAAAGCATCTTCAATACTGATACCGCCCTCATGCGCATTTTTGTCCGCATTTGCTTACCAATTTCAACAATACGTTGCAACATGTACATCCTGGGAGTGTTGCGAGCTTCGACTTCCTCCAGTGAAACGGCACAAATCGATTTGAACAAATGGACAATAGCATCTCCGCTGAGCGACGTGCTGTTGACAAAGATCTTGTCAATGGCAATAATGGTGTCTTGAGACTGGAATTCACTCATCATAGCGGAGAACGAGGCCTTACGCCGTGACGTCTGTGGTGTATGAGGAGGGACACCATTAGATCCAGGCGAACCACCACTGTGTTGATAATCGACTCCATTGAATCCTTCCGTCGAGACGCGACCTCCTTGCGGAATCAACTGAAGCTGCTCCATAGCGCTAATGGTCTTGAGTACTAAGTTCCAGTTGCCTTCGAGGTACTCGCCCATCGTGTTTGCGACCTTGAGTAGCGTACGGATCGCCTGGACATTCTTCGGCTGCATCTCGCTCACATGGTTCATACCTGTCAATTTGGCCAACGACGAGATAAAGGCATCCCGCTCAACCTCCATATGGAAAATAGATGCAATGCGAATAGCATTCATGAGACCTTGCAAAGAAAGTGTGATTGCTTCAGCATTGATCGAGGTGAATTCGCGAACCTTGGGTTCGGCTTTGTTGGCGAACATAGCTGGATCAACTGCCTCTTCAAACGCCAAACTCAGTGTTGCCATCGCTGGCCAGCAGGCAACGGCAAACATGGGCTTGACGTGCTCAATATGGGTGGCGTTCCTCCAAGCGGCAGCAGCGCGAGAACGGCCATCGTTGCCCGCCAGAAGCGCACGTGCATTCTTCTGCATTTGTGTAATAGCAATATCGTAGAGCTCCTGGCGCTGTTTAGTGGTAGCTGCAGTGTTGACGCTGTTTTTAGTTGCCTCCTTGGCCTGTTCCTCCTCCAATACAATCTCCTTTGTGGAGATGTCTTTGAAGATATCTGCTAGATATTCGTCTGGCAAATTATCGTTGTTGTTGATACCGCGATTGTTCTTAATAAAATCATTGACATCCATGCGGCGCTTGACTTGACTCGAATGCTGATCCGTATTGAGCATGATGACTGAATAGGCAAGGGTATAAGCAGTGTCGGCATTGGCAAACACTTTAGGATTGCCTTCGCAGTACCGATCTGCAAACTTTTCCATCAATCGGTCAATTTTTTGTGCTTCTCCTGGAAGTCGGAATGTCTGCAAGAACATACGCAGAGCATCGACAAAGCCTTTGCCTGAGAAATCTAAGAGATCCACGAAGGCATGCATCACTTTGATGGCTTTCTCCTCGCCTTCGCCAATATATTCACCAATGCACTTCTTGCTTAATCCAGGCGTCGACATCAGAAAACTAGCAATAGCTGGCACGTCATCCTGAACAAATCCTTGCTTAATCATAAAATCGACACCCTTTCCAGGCTTGCTGTTGAATAGTTGCACGCCCTTCAAGAACAGTTGTTTTTTGGTCATGATTTCTTCAAATTCGGCAGGGTGATCATCGCCAACTGATTCGCCTGATATGGCTGTGTTTACTGATGTTGAAGACAGACTGGGACTCACGGGACGATGAGTACGCATTGACATAGCCAACAAAGGGTTCTTGGACACAATGATGGGCTGCATCACTTTGCCGTACTGTGAAGACGAAAGAGTCAATCGTGGAGAAAGAGGCGACCCATTTTCACTATCTGGAGTGGTGTTGTTTGTAGTAGTAGTCGTGGTTGTTCCCGATGATCCAGTAACAACTCCAGCAGAAACTGATTGTTGATCGATTGAGGCATCCTTACTATGAGCGCTGGTACCAGATGGTGTTGATGATGCCGTGGCAGCGGCGGCGGCGGCTACAGCCTCGGGCACGCTCATATTAGGACCGATATCTTTAGACCACTCCACAAGTGAGTCCAAGACAGAAACCATGCACCGCAGACCTTGAAGAGCCAAACGACGATCCTGGATGAGTGCCCATGCATCCTTCTCGTTCAACAAAAGCTGCTTGCCCATCATGTTGCCTACTGTCACAGCCGCATTGGCCTTGCCGCGCCCTTGAGCAATCCTGGAAAGTGAGTTGACAATATGCTCAAACACCGAGGCCATAGAAAAGTCGCAGTCGTAGTTGAGGTAGATGTCAACAAGAGATTGAGGGTTGGAACAGATCTTGTGCAAACCCTGCAAGACCATCTCCTTTTGGCGGACAGTGGCATTAGGCATATCCAGAAATTTGAGATAAAACTCGTTGAACAACACTTCGACTTCTGCCTTGAGCTGCGCACGATAGAAGCGCAGCACCATCAGGAAGAGCGAAAGCGAAAACTCAAAGAGTGTCTCATTGGCAGAAGCACCATTCTGTGACAAAGAAACGCACAGATACTGACGAGCGGCGCTAACATAGAGGTCATCTGACTGGAAAACGGGGCCAGAGTTGTTCATCATAGACAAAATCAGCTCGAGAACTAGCGCACGTCCACGAATCGAAAGTTCTTCCTGCTGAGCACTAGAGTGTGCAACCTCCGAGCGCATAGAAAGTTTACAGAGGAGGCGGAAGGTGAGATATGTGTCTCGACGCGATACCCGGCAAGCAGCAATAGCCTTCTCCATGGGTGTCAATTGGCGCTCATTAGCCGGAGTGGGTGTAGTATCGGCTGCCACATCGCGCGGAGTTTGCTCGCCTGCTTCATCTTCAACAGCTGGTGACGGGGGAAGAGGGATTTGCTCTGGTTCAACAGACCCTTGCTCAGTAACCGTCGATCCTTGCTCATTCTGTTGCTCCTCCTGTACTGATTCCTGAGATGGACCGTCCTCGGAAGGCTCCCTGGCATCTACAGATATATCCTGGGTCACCGTAACGGTAGGTGTCGGGAATGCACTTTGTTGCTGGCCGTCATTCTCTGTCGATGACGGCACACTCTCATCTGATGTCACCGTGATCCCGCTCTGACCAAGGGTTTGTTCAATCTCCTTCAAAACATGATGGTCGTGCTCCATGGTCGCGACGGTCTGGTTGACCATTTGAGTCAGACCAGCTTTGGCAGTGGCCTGCAGGATAGGCGATTTTGCCCAACAGTAAATGTTACAGCAGGTTTGAATGATTTTGAGGAGTGACGCATGGTGAACCTCGCAAGTCGACGAAGTGACAAGTGTGAGCAGGATCTAAATGTAAAGCAACACACAATTAGTACGGTGCATACTGTTTTCTCTTCACAGCTACAGGCAATTGCACTAGCTAATTTCGCCACGTCACAGATTCATTGTTGAGTGCAACAGCCCGTCTTTTTTCTGGTGACCATAAAGGTGGAAGTAGTGGCAGTACCTTAATCACTTGGAGTGAGACATTATCATCTGTGGTGGATGGTCCTCGATAAGTCATGCAGATCGTATGCACGATCTCATCCATGAGCCTTGGTGGCGATGGATAGTTGTAAGGGCCGACAGTATTGGCACCAGGAACATTGGGCGCAAGACGATCGGAGGGATCGGAGCAGTCAATGTGTGATAGGTCGTTGACTTCGCTAAAATGAGCTGCCTTGGGGCCCTTTCCTGCCGACGCACTATTCGACGTCGAGGATGAAGGAGGCAACTCCAAGGGTGCGTCGCCTACGAGCTTGCCGTGAGCAAGCAGCTTGTGGAGAGCATCAAGAGCAAGTACCTTGACTTTATTTGAAATAGACGGACCACAGGCGATCTTAAAGACATTCCAATACTCCTCGGCCTCAAAAGCATCAGATCCACCCATGGAAAGCGATCCTCTGTTCTGGATTGTGATGGACGATGCCGACGACTGCAGGCTAGGTGTAGCACCAGCCCTCGGAGCAGGTGTGCTAGAAGGCGATGATGCTGAAGTGCTTGTACCGTGCTCAGGTGTCACAGTCGGCCGACCATCGTCAATACTAGTGGCAGGTGTGGAAACAGAAGGGGTTGACGGGACTGCGCTGGTTTGAGCAAGTCGAAGTGCCTGGAGGCGCTCAAGAGCGCCCTGGGCCGCCTCGACGAGCTCGCGCTCTTTCCGAGGATTAGCCTCCGCCAAGAGACGTTGCAGGGACAGCTCCAGACTCGACATTGATGCGAGTGCTTAAACCTGTAGGACTAGTGAGTGACAACAGATGAATACAATTCTAAATGTATTCTGAAAGTGCACAAATGAAGACGAGGTGATGATGAGTCAGCATGGTTGACTGAATGTCTGCTAGGTTGAGTGATGTGCACGTGTGTGTGGTCGAAGTTGATGGCAAAGTGCAGAGCTTTCTGCGCATTTAACGGTTATTCATGTCGACTGACCAGGCGAGGAAACAAACGGGCAGGGAAAGGCAAAGATAAGGAAAATGAGATGAAATGAGAGAGACAGAGAAAGAGGAAAAGAGTGAGACAGAGAAGGAAAGATGGATATCCCTTACGCTGGAAGGGTGTGAGAGCACTGCGCCCAGAAATGTAACCAGAAAGGTGGAGTGATGAAGCTGCCAGAGTGGGTAAATGGACACATCCATTATTTGATGGAGAACGAGAGGACAGAACAGAGGAAGGATGATTCATCGCAAAAGCTGCACTTGCATCTTGGGTTGTAAGTCTACTTGTGGGTTCATAACTGGCAGTGCATTGAATGGAAGAAAGGGGGAGTGGAGTGGAGGAAGGAGTGGTGGGAAAAAACACTTGAGCAAAGTATCAACGAACGTGGATGGAGAGCTTTGCCTCTCTGTAAACCTTTCCAGAAGGACCGCCTTTTGCCTCGCTGGAATGGAAGGAAAGCCTCGCCAGGTCTCCAACGCCGCGTATATCTTTTAACTCGCGTAGAAAGGGATACAAGCCTGAGTCCTGCCAGACTATAAAAAAACGCACGATCCTGGTGTTTTGACAAATTCCAAATGAACCTAGACATCAATTTGTCTATGAGTGGAGATTAACCATAGGTCCTGACACAACTTGACCCAACTCGAAACTGCATACCATACAAACGCGTCTCCTTTTTTTTCATTCAGCGCCCACTGGGATAAATACATTGGGAAAACGGCTCCAAAGGCTCGCTTTGTTTTTGTATACATTATACACTTGATCAGTCTCCCTCTTTCTTCTCCGCATGTCAGCTGGACAGAAGGCAGCCTGCTTCTTTATTGCTGAACCAATCTTGGCCCAATCATTCTTTTCTTCTCCCTTCTCTTAGACATTCATCGTCACTACTTCTACCCATAGCCATCCTCCCACCCCTTTCAACCTCGTCTTCTTTTCTTTTTCCCTCACTCCGCCTTTTCTCCGTCGTACCTTATTCCCAGGAGCGAGTGTGCTCGTTTCCCTTTCAGCTGATTGACTGGTCGCTGAACGTTTGGATTCGACTGCCGATACTCTTCGCTACATACCTTTGAAACGCTATTTTCCACGCTCACCACAACTGCCGTTCTCTCAGTTTTTGATCCTTTTTCTTCTTCTCTTTTCTCTTTTCTTTTTTTCCTTGCACTTCCTCTTCTCCCAAGTAACCGATGAAGTTTGGCAAGACTTTCGCCCGCAATCAGGCATGTGCTGTTTTTGATTTGGTGTAGCATGGTACATCTCATTCCTTCTTTTTTTCAGGGTCCCTTTGATGCCAAACCCGTTTTCAAGTGCATAGGAGGCTGTGCACCTACAAGGGACCTAGCTCAAAGGCTGAAAAAAAATAGTGCCTGTGCAACTCTCCCCTCCCCCTGCACCCTTTTACTACGTCTACGAACTGGCTCGTAGGCTAATCATTTCATTACTCCATTCTGCCTTGGGTTTCATTTACCTTGCTTTGTTTTCGGCGTAGATCCCAGAGTGGTCTCGCCACTACCTGTCCTATAAAGGGCTCAAGAAGGAAATCAAAAATAGCGTTGCAGCCTTAGCCTGTGGAGAGTCTGTCCATGCCGACATAGTCACTGGTAAGTAACCAACGCCCCTTTTGCCCCACACTTTTAGTACTATATGAAGCCTGCACTATTTTTTATCCTATCTTTGACCTTCCTCGTACCATGTGCGTCTGCCTTACGTGGTTCGAGAATCATTATAGTTAACACCCGGAGAGTAATCGCATTCACCCTCAAGCCCATCCCCCGCTGCTCTCCTGCGTTCTACTCTGATACTGCCCATTTTGGCTAACTTGACACCGGAACAACAGGCTTCTTGTTCAATCTGGATAGAGAGGTTGAAAAGGTCAATGGTTTCTTCATCTACAAGCGTGCAGAGCTGGAGCGCCGGCTTAGAATCCTTTCGGAAAAGGCCCGGAAGGTCGCCGATATCAATAGCATGGCTCTCAGCGGCCTCCGGAGCACCGACAACTCCATGCCCTCCACTGCTGCTGCTGCTGCTGCTGCTGCTCTCAGCTCCCCTGTCAATCCCAGTCTCCCTGCTCTCACCATCATGACAAAAAACATTTCACCTGCAAGCAAGAATCCCGTAGCAGAGGCTTCTGCAGTCACCTCTGCTCCTACAACTGCTGCTCCCGGCGCAGTCACCACTGGGTCCACAACGACGCCTACCGTACCGCCCTCGCCCTTCGTTAGCGATCCCGAGGCCGATGCAGAGTGCCTCAAGGCAATTGTGGACACAAAGGAAATGATTTCAAAGCTGTCGTGGTTTGCAGAAATGAATCGCCGAGCCATAACGAAAATCCTTAAAAAGTAAGTTACATGTTTGCATAACCCACATCAAGAAACACGGACAATGTGTATTGTACTCATCAGACCACTCACCTTCGGTTGGCATCTTATCATCCAGGTTCGATAAGAATCTGTCGACTGTCAACAAAGACGACTACATGACCAAGGTCAATTTGCAACCATTTGTAATGGATGGCCGTCTGCTTGACTTGTCACTCAAAACCAATGTACTCTACAACGAGGTTAGCGCCGTCGTTGCGGACCTTCCACCTTCTGCCCTTCGCAGTAGATCGTCCAGGCCCGAGGCCAGGATGGGCCTGACTGACGAAGAGATTGCACAGGCTCTGGCAGCCATCGATCAGGACAATGCGGACGAATTGCGCTCTATCATTGACACCAAAGCAAATTCCAGCGCAGTTTTCAAAGGCACTCTCAACCACGCCCAGAACGGTCGCCTTGGCCAGTTGCCAAAGTCATTTTTCAGGAGAGCATGCCAGCGACGCTCTTTCAAGTGCGTTGCACTGCTCATGTCGCTTAGCTCTGGAGGCCTGGTTGCCAACGTGAATGAGCAGACAATTTTGCATAAACTAGCCATTGAAGGCGGCCATCTGGCAATGACACAAGATGACGTGGAGGTATTGCCTGGCGTTAATCCGCCTAAGTCTGAAGAGGAGGAGGTTGTCAAGAGGGACGATCCAACACTAGTCGAATTCATTCTGAAGGAGTTGTCGTCCAGTACGTATACCGACCATATATGTGCGCTAAAATCAACGGCAGACATCTCAGGACGCCGACCTCTGCATTATGCAGCTATGTACGGTTTCCCTAAAATCGCCAAGGCACTCCTGACCGATCTGCAAGCCTCGGGTGAATTTGTCGATTTTTCGAGCCCTTATTGGCTCGACAGCGATGGATTCTCTCCTGTTATTTATGCTGTCACCCGTGGCCACGCCGAAGTCCTTGAAGTCTTGATCGAACAAGGTGGTATTACGGACGTTGATGCCGTTACGAATGGTGAGTTAAATCAACGGCAGTCGGTTGTCATCGACAATCAAGTTAGAAGAGCATAGAAAAATGAATGATTTTCAATACTAACGATAGTTTCTTTTACTTCCTGCGGCATAGTGGGCAGCGCACACACTTCCATGCCCAAGGTTTTGCCTTCCACGCCGATGACGGTGCTTAACCCTTTTACAGGGTCCGAGTTCAACATCCACGCTGCCTACACTTACACACCTCTTTCAATTGCCAGTCGCCTCGGACATACCGATGTTATCAAGCTGCTGATTCGTCATGGTGCAAATTTGGACGCACAGGATGAAGACGGTGAATCGTGTCTTATCGTGGCAGCCAAAAATGGACACACTCAAAGCGTCAAGCTGCTAATTGAAGGAGGCGCTAATCTTGAGTTGCGAGAACGCTATTATGGTTGGACGGCACTCCACTTAGCCGCTATTGAAAACCATCCAGAAACTGTTAAGGCATTACTGGAAGCAGGCGCCAATCCGAACGTCTACGATTTCTCGTCATGGACCCCTCATGAGCACGCCATCTTTGCTGCCAACAATGCATGCGCAGCATTGCTTCGACCGGTCACTCTTTCTCTGGATGAGCGTCAACGCTTGTCCAAGGACACCAATGTCATGGCATCTCAGCCAGCCATGATAATCTCGGATGGAGATTCTAGTCCCACAGAAGGCAGCATCAAATCCACCCACTCGGCATCGCCGATCACATCACAAATTTCCACCCCACTGAGCACGGCATCGACGAATGGAAGCACATCTCATTTCCCGAAAATGCCATCGCCTCCATCGTCGTCCGGACGGGCATCACCACCGCCAGGTAGCCGCGCAAACGTCAAAGCCTCGAAGACTACAGTGCAGCGTGCCTATGGCCACAAATATCTCGTGGATGAATCACTCATCGTGGTTACACTAGGCTCCAATGACATCCGCAATACGGTTGAGCCGATCGAGTTGTATCTCAATGGGATGGAAAACCACTTTTTGACAGCCTCAACAGCGTTTTCACTTGAGATTACGGCTGAAAACGCAACTGCTGGTGAAAAGGCTATCATTGACTTGCCCATTAAGGATTCGTGGCATGAGCCTATTGCCTTTTATGCACTCAATCCAGAAGAAACTATCTTGCATTTTTCGATCTATCCAACATTTGGAGGAGGAGCAACTCACAAGATGATTGGTCGTGGCACTGCACTGTTATCAAGTCTGGATAACCTTCGCAAGGATATTCGAGGCCAGCATCCACACATGACACCATTGCATGGCATGAACATGACAGTCCCTATCTTCAGCGTAGAGACCATGCAGATTATTGGGCGTGTCCGTGTCGAGCTCACGGTCGTGCGCCCATTCAAGCATGAGAACCTCAAGGTTGGTTCTAAACACACATACTGGAAGAGTCTGACCACAACGGTAAGCCTTTGTGACATTTTGTCCGACACACTATTGCCTCCGAAGGCATTGACATGTTATAATTAGATACTCTATTGACACTTATAATTTTTGTTTTGCTCTAGGTGATTGGCCATCGTGGTCTGGGTATGAACCGCCGTGTACCAAACCTGCAAGTTGGCGAGAACACTTTGCTTTCATTTGTCACTGCCTCGTCACTTGGTGCCGAATATATTGAGTTTGGTAACGACTTGAAAACCGAAAGTACATTTACAGAATAGGAGAATGCGAAGTGTATGGAATGGAACTGATTAACAATTCCACGCATTATATTCGGGTTTTCAATAGACGTTCAAATGACCAAGGATATGGTTCCTGTCCTGTACCACGATTGGACTGTGACCGAAACTGGCTTAGACATTCCTGTGAGCGCTCTTACAGTGGAGCAGTTCCAGAAGCTGTCCAAAACAAACCGTGGCCATGACGGTAAGGGAGGTACGGCTTCAAGACCAGGATCGCCAAAGCGAGAGTTGACAACCACAATCAACACACCACCCACCTCTTCAGGTGATGGCTCTCGATTGCAAGCACCAGAGCGTCCACCCTTGACTCGCTCACCGTCGTCGAACAGCGCGAACGGGGCGTCTAATGGTAGCACGGCGACCAAAGATAGTCCCCACAATGTTCGTATTTTCCGATCCAATAGTCTGAGCGCAATTTCTAAGAGCAAAGCGCAGATTAAAGCGAGCGTAACTGCCGACCCCTCGGTCAAGATGAAGGGCAACAGTGCTGGTACAATCCAGGCTCCCTTTACCACTCTTAAGGATACGTTCGAAACGGTGCCTCCACACACGGGATTCAACATTGAAGTGAAATACCCGATGCTGGACGAGGCCGAGGACGCCAACATTCCGCTCTACTGCCACGAGATGAACTTGTTCGTCGATCGCATCCTCAAGGAGGTCTACGACCATGACCAGACGCACCCTGACCGCAAGATCATCTTTTCATCATTCCATCCAGACATTTGTCTGCTACTCAACCTCAAGCAGCCAAACTACCCAGTGTTCTTCCTGACAGACGGTGGCACAGCTGTCGTGGCTGACCGTCGCTGTAATTCGCTTCAAGAGGCTGTCCGATTCGCTACTTCGATTGATTTGTTGGGCATTGTGACAGCTTCACAGCCGATCATTGAGGCGCCCAACTTGGTCAAGGGCATCAAACAAACGGGTCTGCTGGTGTTCACGTATGGATCTGACAACAATGAGATTGAGAACGCCAGGTTACAACGCCGTCACGGAGTCGATGCTGTCATTGTGGATTGTGTGCTGGCTGTCCGCAAGGGTCTGGCGTCAGCAGACTAACCTCTTCACTTCACACACGCTTTCATCAGAGGAACACAAAGGGCTGCCTCTTTCAGGGAACAATAATGGTTATTTATCGTAGATTAAGAGAGATGAAATTGATATTATGGAGTGGGAACAGGTGAGAGAACATGACACAATATGATTACATTAGATTACATCACCATGCAAGCTTAGCATAGATACTTTAAAGAATTACAGGCCTAAAGCTTGCGAGCCTCATCGAGGACCGGGATGCTGAAACCCATAGGGAGAAGAGGGGGCAGTGCTTGATAGGAATCGACTTCATCAGCATTAGCTCTTGAATTGCGGGCGTCTAAGTCACCGACACAGCAACCAGATGCACCAACTCCATTCCAACAAATTGGCAAGGAGCACAGTAGTAACTATCAGTGATCAGTGATCGGATCCGGTTATAGGATGGACATACGGTGATTACAGATGTCGAGGACGTTCTATCATTGATAAATGGCGGGTGTGATAAAGCTCCACAGTTTCCAGCACTTGCATGTATGGTAAATTCCTCGGAGATGACTTCAGACTTTGTGTTTCTTTGATATCACCAAATATGAGGATCAAGTCGGAGAAGCCAACGCTCGTGTACTTCTTGTGATACAAGAGCCGTGTGTTACCAATAAAGCCGTACACCTGCTGGTAGATCTTGGGCGTGATCAAACGATCTTTCTAACGTTCCATGGTTACAGAGAGGCGTGTGGCCAAACTCCTCGCGATCAAAACCCATCGCCATGCATGGGAATTTCATCCAAAAGTTGCAAATGATCAATGTGAGGAAGCTCATAACGGCAGCAGTGTTCTAAAGAGGGTATCGACTCAGGCGCCACCCTCAAGTATGGTACAGCCAGTGCCAAGTGGCTCACTGCCACTTGTAACTTCTGGAAAGGTGGGCCCTCTAATCACAATACCACATAGATCGAGTCACAACGACTAAATAGAATCAGTTCGACATCTTCGATTGTTGCATTTGATCCTGTCACCACAGCGATATCTAATCGTCAGTTTTGGGTGGATGAACATCATTTGCAGCAGCGACAGTCATGTGGCAACGCAATCACATTCACGCTGCTGCGATTCGTGGTTCAGGTGGCCTGCACACTCGAGCAATTTCTACGTTCTAGCAAATCATGATCTACCCACCATTGCCATCTTAACTAGATAGGCGCCTATCAGTACCAAGCTCGACAGGCGATATTTGGATAGCGTACGATGTCACACCGCTTCATTCTTTGTCTAGACGTGGGTGGTATGTACCATAGTAGAGCATAATGGTACAACAGCCCTTATGAGGATGATGCTACATGAGAACAGTGCAAACCCAGAATTTCTGATATACAATTAACACCTTTTTCTTCTTTTTTATTTCAATGATATCTGTTATAACAGGCAAGAACCGACTATTGTGCTGCAAGAGTTAGATCTCCATACAAACCATTTTGGCTTACCAGAATTGACATAGTTACTTCATTACGACCATAATTGGCAGCCAGGTGGTCAAACCCTCTATAATAACCTCTGAAAACTGCTGTCTTTTTGGTGGTTCCTCTTGTCTTTTGTGTCCAAGACGAGCTGTTGAGCGTATTATTACACTATTTATTCAAACATCCAGGAAGCTAAAGTTGCTCTCTGAGAAAGGTTTTTTAAGGGGATGAATAAGTCAAGCAATATCCACGATTTGTATAAAGTCTACTACTACTACAAAGTGAAAAGGATTCAAAGAGAAGTTACTAGTTTTCATGGATATATCTGAAATGTGCACACAACCCATTTTGAGAGAATAGCCATATCATATGGAGACTATGGATTTGTATTCCTGTAATGACGTGCACACTGGAACCCAACACTGGTTCCAGAGCCAAGATCGCACGCTTTACGAATGGCCAAAAAAATATCAGTACGACCTTTCCGTCCTACTAGACAACCAGCCGAGAGTGGAAAGATGCAGGATGGTCGCGATTAGCACGATCAGACGAGCACTCAATCCACCAGTTCCGCCTGGCACCACCCCCGTCAACGGAAGACGAAATAAGAGTGGCG